>PVKS010001049.1:0-155624 GCA_004027875.1 Aplodontia rufa
TAAGGAGTGAACCCAGGGGAGCTTAGCCACTGAGCCGTACACCCAGCCCTTTTTACTTTTTATTTTGAGACAGGGTCTCACTAAGTTGCTTAGGGCCTCACTAAGTTGCTGAGGCTGGCCTCAAACTTGCAGTCCTCCTGCCTCAGCCTCCCAAGCTGCTAGTATACAGGGTACATCACCCTTGGCTTCAGCCCTTTCTATGTGAGTAAGAAAATGGTTTTTAGGACCACTAACATATGAAGTATCCCCATTCCAGGCAGCCAGAAAAGAACAAAGAACTGTCTTCTGGAAGCAGCCAGCCCCCAGGCCCTAGACAGATGGCCAGGGATCCCGGGGAGGGGCTGGGAAGGTCACATGGCAGGGGTGGCAGGGGCACTGTGCAGACACACACGAGGAGAGCCCTGGTGCCTCCTGCCCAGTCCTCCCAGAGCATGCAGCCGGGGTGCCAAGCAGAGAGGCTGCCAAGCAGAGGGGCTGCTCAGCCTCTGAGCTAGGGGCTCCTCGGGGAGGGTCTCCGTGTGCATGAATGAGGCCTTGTGGCAAGGACCCTGCACTGCCCCTCCAGACGCCCCTGGGCTGTGAACTGGCAACGGTGGCCACCCAGCCACCCAGCAGCTGGGGAGGGGCATCTCGTAATGGCTTAACTGTGGTTTCCTAAGACGTCTGCTGCAGGGTATGGCGTCTGGGGAGGGGCCAAGGGACACTGTGAAGTCACCGCTATGACAGTGCCAGCTCTGTGGAGCTGCCTTTAAAATGCAGTCCATCTCAATGGCCATCAACGAGGAGTGGGAGCAGATGGCCCAGGTAGGTGGCCTGAGTCAGTGGAACAGGAGTGCTGGCATGCAGGGGACTGTCCCCAGTGGTTCTGGGGGCGAGGCTGAGCCCCAGGCTTCCAGGGGTGCAGAGTCCATTCCTTGGGCTCCTGCCCCATTCCGCCAGCCACCAAGGCCAGTGACTTCCCCCAGAAGCCTCGCCTGAGTGGTCACCACCCTCAGGGACCTCTGCCCCGTGTCCCTCTTGGACTGTCCTGGGCTTTCTGGGTGAATGTCAGCTCCGGGGAATCCCAGGGCCTGCGACAGTGGAGCAGGAGAGAGCGTGTGGGCCCAGCAACCAGTTACCCTGGATACGGAAACAGGCTGGGGGTGCTCTTGAAGTCTTCCCACAGCAGAGGAAGCGGGGGTCCCAGTCCTCCTAGTTAGCGTTAATGGGGCGGCTGCACTCGTCGGGCGGGAAAATAGATGTCTTTGTTTGCATTTTCAAGATTAGACCTGGAGCGTAGCTGGGTGGGAAAGCATTTGGGTAGCATGTGCCAGGTCCTGGGTTCCGTCCCCAGTGTGGCAAAAGGAAAGATTAGACCACTGCTGTCTCCAGGAGGGGATCCTCCTACCCTGCACCCTGCTGTGGGACACGCCCACTGACTGTGTCCCACATGTCCCCTGTCCCCCGGGGAACACACACACATATACACAGCAGCAGCACAACAGATCCAAGTCTGTCATTTTGCAAAGCACACATCAAAATCCAAGCTGCATTTTAGCCTCGTCCCCATGCAGCCCCCTCCACCCCTGCGGCTGCAATTAGAGGCCCCTCCTCCACCTCTGCAGCCCCCTCCAGAGTCCCTGGTGCCTGGCCCTCCAGTAAAATATATAACTGACTGTTCCATGTTCCCATGAAAGGCTGGATGGGCAGAGTGAAAATGTTGCCCTCTTTGCCCGCCAGGCTGAGTTTCATGTCCCCGGAATGTGCCAGCCGGACTCCCTCCACAGTCTGCAGGGGCAATGAGATCCAGCCCCTCCCAGGCCTGGGAAGGCTGCCCGCTATCTGAGCCAGTGGCCCTCCTGGGAGAGGAGGGAGTGAGGGAGGGAATGGGGGGCACGTTGGTGATGTGATCCTGGCTGCTGACCACACACTAGGAAATTTTGCATGGGACACTGCTTTTCTAACTGAGTGTGGGTACCTATCGGTCCTGGGGTCCTTCTCTCCGAGCCAGGGGGTTCAGAGTCTCAGGATTAGCCCTGTGCATCCTCTCAGAACGCCAACACTCTTTAGAGATTTGGAAGATGGCACCTTATTGTAATACTAAAACAACTGTGAAGTAAAATACAAAAGAAGGAATTTTTTTCTTGCAGGAATATGTGAGGTAAAACAGATTACAGGCAATTTTGCCCTCCTGCTCTCACCTCAGATTTCTAGAAATTTGAAGGGAATGCTTCCTCCCATAGCCATTACAGGCACTGGTGATCGGTGAGAAGGGAGAACATGTGAGGTTCTACGTTACGATAGCGGCCCAGCCACTTCCATGCTGTGTGATATTGGGCAAGCCACCACACCTCTCTGGTGCATAAAGGAAATGGTAACAACAATCCCAGGGTCAGTTTCATGGGGTCCCATACTTGGTATAATGCTCTGCTATTACCATGTTGAAAAAATTTCTGAGCAGGGGGCTCATTTTTTATTGGTCCATAAATTATGTAACTGGCCCTGCCTCTTGCAGTAAAGTTTTAGCAAGGGCTAAATCAGAAGTGTAGGAGAGAGATTCCTGTCCTCCCTCCCTTCCTCCTCTCTTCCTCTCTTCCTTCCTCTTTCCTTTCTCCCTTTCGTGAGCACCCCCTCAGCAACCGCTTTCTAACGGATGCCATCCTGGACCCCGGGATTCAGCGTTGACCCAGAGAGGCAAAGTCCCCACCCCCCACATTCCTGAGAAGGGCACAGAGCACTGTTGGAGACAGTGCAACTCTAAGGGGACAACTGGAGCCTGGGAGAGGGACAATTTGGAAGGGGTCTGGGAAGTTCTCAGTGAGGAGTTGGATTAGAGACTGAATGAGGTGGGGGAATTGGCCACTTGGAGGAAGAGCAGCCCAGGCTGCGGGTGCAAAGGTCCTGAGATGGATCAGAATGTACCAGAGCCTGTCCCAGAGCTGGCAGGAGTCAGAGGAGGTGGAAGGTGAGGAAGGTGGTCAGAGAGGAGCCTAGTGAGCCGGGCAAGGCGGGCAGGGTGGGTCCTGTAAGTAAATGAAAGGGTAAGGGACAAGTGGCAGCCTCCAGGCTGGCATGAGGAGGTGGCCAGCTCCTCTTCTCCCAGCCCTCTCTCTCCTCCTTTTCCAATGGATGAGAACTATTTTGGCCCGAAATCTGGCCTTGCTGTTGCCTGTAAGGTACGGCTGGAAGAGGCTGGTCCCTAGAAGGAGGGGCTGCCTGGCTTTCTGAAAGTCTGGCCCCTCATCCAGTCCCAACCCTCTGTGACTATCTCCAGCAAGTCCTCCAATCAAAAGGCACACCCAGAGGCACACTGGACAGCCCATGTCACAACAGCCCCCAGGAGGGCCACTTCCCTGCAGTGTCACGAGCCTTCCTCCAGATGAACTCCATGATACTGGTGATTGGCAAGAGGTCCCAGGCCACCTCTGGCCCCAGGGTCCCAGGTCCTGACTGGTGATTGGCAGGAGGTCCCAGGCCACCTCTGGCCCCAGGGTCCCAGGTCCTGACTGGTGATTGGTGGCTGCAGAAAAACTGCTCCTTCCCTGTGAGAGGCCTAGGTGATCTTGTCCCAAGCTGTCACCCTGCAGAGGGGTATCATTCCCAGGGACCCCTTTCCTCATCTGTGAAAGGATGGTAATACCAGGGACGCTGGGAAGGTGGCGTGAGGGTACTACGGGGACACAGAAGTCCCCTGGTGCACAGCAGTTACTTGCTGGGAGCTCTGGGGGTGGAGCCGGGAACAGTGTCCGTCTCCCACCCCCGGAGCCTGGTCTCGAGCCCACTGTGTGCCCAGCCCTGTCCTCCATCCCAGCTGAAGGGGTTCAGGGCTCCCAGGTGGGGGGCGACAGGTGAATGTCGCCAGGCCCTGACCCAGTGGACACTCAGGTTCAAGTTCAAGTTTGTTCCATGGGAACTTTTACCTTAGCAAGCCCAGTCTGACGCCTTCTCTACAAAGTCTATTTCCCGCAGAATATCAAATTACACCCTAGAAGAGGCGGTTGGTGGAGTAGCTCTGCCAAGTTCAGATCACTGTCCAGGCTCTCCCATTAGCCACAGTGGACCCCGCTTATTAGGCCCTCAGTGGCCACGGCCCTGCTCTAAATAGGCAGCTCAACCACCCACGGCTCTGGAGCCACCTTGCCGGGGCTCAGTTGTGAAGATCTCATATGCAGCGCCTAGGGGTAGGGTCAGAGCAACCTGGGATGGCTTCATTCTGAGGCCTGCTCCCATCCTGCGCCCCACCCCCACGGGAACACAGCATCCCTGGGAAACCCCACCGGCCCCTTGGACCCTCGGGGTCTTCCTCTTCCTTAATTAACGGGCAGCCAGGGAAATGAAACACCTCCCTTGCTCTTCCATTTCACAGCAAGGAGGCTCCCAGGGCCCCCTGCTCCCAGCAGGGCCCTGCCGTCCTGAGGCTACCTGGGGCAAGTGGCTTTGCCCAGTGGTGCACACATGCAGAGCCTCTAAATTAAAAGCCGTCGCCTCCCTCTGGGGGTCGCAGTCCCAGGGCAGGGCTAAGGGTTTATGTGCAGGCCTTCACTTCAGGCAAGCTGGAAGAGACCTGTTCCAGCCGAGTGTGCAGGTAGCTTTGCCCTCACCAGGCAATGGTGTGCGTGCATGCGTGTGTCACACATGTGTGCATGTGTGTGTGTGCGTGTGTGTGCATATGTGCATGTATCCTGTGTGTGGATGTGTGTGTGCATGTGTGTGTGCGTGCGTGTGCGTGTGTGTGTGTTCAGAGAGGGAAGAGGAGGGCCTGCAGGTGCAGAGAGAAGCAGAGGAGAATCTGGCTTGCAGGACCCCAGGCAGAGAGGGTGGGTTTGGCCTGGAGCTAGCTGGCCTTGAAGCTTGAACTTGAACCCAGATCCCAGACAAAGTACCTTTTTTTTTTGTCCTTAGTCCTCAGGAGCTGCAGAACTGTACCAGCTTCTGATTTGAGCCTGGCCTGAGCCCCTCTTCCTGGAGTCCTGCAGTCAGCACTGTGACCGGGCCTCACAGAGACACTTTCTAGGTGACAAGTCCCTTTGCTCCCTGCTTAGCAGAGCAGCACAACCATGTGGCCTCCCCTGCCCCGCTCAGACACACAGCACTGAGCCACGGGACAGAATGACAGCCCCCGAGGTCCCCTGTCCGTAACTGGGGAGCCCTGCCTTCCCTCTGCTCCCAGAGCGCTGTTTTATCTGGGCCTCCTTAAACACCAAACCCCCTCTTTCGCTGACATTTCCAAGTTGTGCAAGGCCACAGGGCAGGCTATAGTCACATTTATACACGACAAGGTCGCTGCACCCAATATCCACACCACCACTTTCCTTTCTAAAAAGAAACAGCACCAGGCACCCAGACGTTTCTGCAGCGTTGGCCTGGGGTCCAGGGAAGCCACGGCAGCATGGCCCGGGGTGGATGTGCCCAAGGTGTCCCTGCTGAGGAAGGACGCCCAGGGCTCCTGCATGTTCCCAGGTCTCTGGCCACGTGGTCACCCTGCACATTGCAATCACCTGTGAAAGCACTGCAGGCCAAGGCCATGCACCTCGCAAGGGTGGAGAAGGGTCCGGTGCAACCACAGATGCTCTGCAGGCCACCTCCCCAGAGATGTCCTGCTCCACAGCCCGCAGCTGGTTGGAATCAAAGCAAGGACTGGACCCTGGGTCTCTCATGCCCATGCTGTTCCTAGTGGGTTTTCTAATTCTGGGGAGCCCCCTGCTTCGCCCAACAAGCTTTGGAGGATCTTGGACACCATTTGAGCCTAGATGCTGGAATCAGTCTGCCTGGGTTCAAATGCTGACTTGGTAACTGTGTGACTCTGGGAAAGTTACTTCACCTCTCTGTGCCTCAGTTTCCTGGTTGGTAAAACAGACAAAACAGTTGTACCTGTTTCACAGGTTGTCACAGAAATGAAGTGAGGTAACAGATGCAAACCATTTCTAACTGCCCAGCACTTAGGAAGCACTCCATGTGCCCCTTCTGTCCCTCCTTCCCCAGGGATGCAGAGCAGATGACTCTTCACTTCCACCAGCCTTCAGCCTCCCTGCCCTGTCTAGTTGCTATGGGCCTCAACAGCAGGGAAGAGCTTCCCACACCCCGCAAGCTAGTGGAGGGACAGTCTTGGCTTGCAACGTGCTCTGGCAAAGTCCTCTGTCATCCTTTAGGGTCTCAGAGAGGAGCCCAAGGCCCGCAGAGGTGGGCTGACCAAGGCTGCCCAGGAAGACATTGGCATGTTGTTTCATGAGCCAGAATTGGCCTCCTTACCTGGCCTCCAGCAACCATTGAACAGCAAGGCCTGCTCCTGAGGGCTCTGGCGAGGGACATGGTCATAGAGAGTCTCTTGCTGGGTTCCAGCAGAGCGGCAGGTCTCTGTCAGCGACCAGCTCTGGTCCCCCCATTCCTTCGACCCCTTCCATTGGAAAGGCCTCCCTTTGAAGTTCAGACCTCTTGCACTGGCTCTTAGCTAGGCTTCCCCAGGTCCCAGTGTGACCAGGGCTCCTGTCTGCTGTGACTTCATAGCCACCCCCCTTCACCCAGGAGTTCTCTTTGCTAAGGGCAAACATTTCCCATGAGAGCCTCACCTGACAGCTCTGGGAGGCGGGTCCCATCTTTCCCCCTGTGTTCAAGTGAGTCTGCTGAGGCTCAGAGAGGGGCTGAGACGTGGCAGGGGCTGAGCCCAGCTGTGGGGAATTTCAGTTCTGCTCTTCCATCCACACAAAGAGGGAAAGGCCTTCACTCCCACCTGCAGCCCAGCTGAGTGGCCAAACTCCCCTTAAAGTCCGGGCTCCACCAACTGCCCCCTGCCCAGCCTTTTTTTTTTTTTTCTTGCTAGGCTGTATTAGCACAGAGCCACACCACCCAGTCACCTGTGACCACTTTCTCAGCTCCAGGCACAGCTGAGTAGTTGTGACAGAAATCACTTAGCCTAAAATATTTACTCTCTGGCCCTTTCTGGGGAAAGTCTTCCGTTGTCAACACTATCCCAGATGAGGGTTTGGCTAGTCTGCTCCTGTCCCCTTCACGTCACTGTCCCTTCTCTTAGCTTTTCCCACCCTGCCCGGCACCGGGCGTGAGACCAGCAAGCGGGGATTTCTGTCTCTGATCCACTTCAGTGTCTGATCCACTTCAGTGACAACGAAGACAACCCCTGCTATCACAGGCTCCGCATTCCTAATCGGAACCCGAAGCTCTGGGAGTGCTGACGGATGCTCACAAGTCTCAGGTTCTCAATTTTGGACTAGGGATTCTCAGCCGGTGAAGCCAATGCAAATGGGAGTTTCTTCTGGTCCTAAGCGTTTCGTACAAGAGGTGCCCCGCCTGACGGAAGTCGCAGTCCTTGTGGGAGCTCTGTGTCAGGGCACACGTGGAGGGATCCGGCTTCCTTCCTGGCCTGGGATTGGGAAGGGGGATGGGGCCTTCTGGGGATGGAGCACGGTGTCGCTCCCCTCTCAGCCGCTGCCTGGCTCCGTCCAGGTCCAGCCCTCTCCCCACCCTCTCCCCTTGCACCTCTTGGACTCCAAGCAGCCCCTGGGTTCAAGGAAAACAGGACTCTGACTCCCTCCTGCCCACCCCCTGGGTCTCCTTGGATTCATTTTCTCGAGCATCACGGGTGCTTCTGTCCGGGTCCCTCTGCATTTTGGTTGCTTGACCTCCGTGACCTGAGGTCCATATACCTGTAGCCAGTCCACAAACAGGAAGGGGCCGCGGCCTCCCCTAATTCGGGCCAGGTGACTGGAATCAACTGCAGTTGCCCCGAGAGGACCCTGTCTCCAGTATTTATGGCCGAGCAGATGGAAGCGGGGCAGCGTGTCCCCTGGGGCTGAGGCCTGCTGCTGAGCTTTGTCACTGCTCCAGTGATAAGTCCTGGGCCCTGGGCTTTGGGGACACTAGCCATGGTCTCATCAGTGTGCCATCAACAGAACTGCTGTCTCTAGGGCAGGGACCCCCCGCCCCGCGCCTCCAGGTGCGGGAGCTTAAGGGTACCCCAGGTCCTCACCCCCAGGCTGCACCCTGGAGCCAGGCCCAGGAAGCCCTGCAGTGAGCGCAGACAGGCCGGGCAGAGGAAGGCACCAGGAAATTGACGAGGCCTTGACAGGTGCCAGGGACAGTTCAGCAATCCAACCAAAGTCACGGCACGGTGCCCTCAAGCCCTGACCGTAGCCGGGCCAGCTCAGGAAGCTGCTCAACATCTCTGGGTCCTGCTCCCCATCAAATACGATCATATCTGCTCTGCTTGGTAGCTTTAAGAATCAAGCAAGAGCATGAAAATGAAGGGCTTTGGAGTTATAAATAAGAGCATCAATGCAAAGAGTTGCGGTACGATTAATAAAGAGCAGGAGAGAACTTGGTTAGATGCCAGGAAGAACTTCCCCACTTAAGGAGACAGGGGAATGACATTGCAGGGTTTTCCCTTGAAGATTTTTAAGAATAAGATCAGGCTCGGTGGAGCATGCCATAATCCCAGAGACACTGGAGGCTGAGGCAGGAGTATCGAAATTTCCAGACCAGCCTTAGCAACTTACCAAGACCCTGTCTCAAAGTTTAAAAAAAAAAAATTATACACACACACATATAATATTTATTTATTTATGTACTATTTATGCACTGGAGATCTTACCCAGGGGCACTTAACCCACTAATTCACATCCCCAGCCCTTTTTTATGTTTTAGATAAATCAAGGTCTCACTGAGTTGCTCAGGGCCTTGCCAAGTTGCTGAGGCTGGCTTTGAAATGTGCAACCCCCCTGCCTCTGCCTCCTGAGCCGCTGGGATTACAGGCATGCACTACCATGCACTCAGTAGTAGAACATCCCTGGGTTCAATCCCCAGTGCTGCACAAACATAAAAGGGTGGGGGAGTGAGTTTGGCTGTTTAGAAACAGCCTTGATGTTGGAGGAGCCAATGACCGAATGGCCTTGGGCTGGTGGTCAGCTGCCAGGCCTGCGTGTGTGTTAAGTGTGCGCACATGCCTTCTGTGTGCCCGGTCTGAATCTGTGTGGCTCCGCTGTTTGTGTCTGTGTGCACCCATGTCCGCATATCCGTTTGCACGCGGGTGTCTGTCTGCTGAGGCCTGAAGTCAACCAAGCCTCCACCACCACCGTCCTCGTGACCTTGGCTCTTAGCTCCCCTCTCGCAGCCTCAGTTTCCACGTCTGTAGAATGGGGCACTGATGCTTCCCCCACGGGGATATCGTTGAGACGGGTGAATGACGATCTGTGGGTGCCGAGCGCAGTGCCTGATCCGTGGACCGTGCTGTCTGGGAGCTCGCTATGACGGTCACGAGCCCCCATCCCTGCCTCCTGCTCAGCTCTTGATGGGTGCAGTAGAAAGAGCACTGGCTTTGGGGCCTCGCTGCCTCGGGTTCCAGTCTCTCACTCAGGTGAGCTGGGAGAAACGCGCCTGCCTTGGGGCATCGGAGCGAGGCTCAGAGTGGGCAACGGAAGAGCTCAGCAGCGTCCACAGTGGGCATTAGTTGGGGGGGAGCATGCTTCCTTTGTCCACCTGCAAAAGTAAAGTTGCCCTGGACCTCCACCCGCCCTCGCCTCGCTGCTGGAGGGCCGTGGGGGCTGCTCTGGCAGGGGCTGCCTGGGCTCCCCAGCCCCTCGGGCCTGGCTCAGACCTGCACCCTCTCCCTCCCAGTTCCCAGGCCCCCTTAATATCCATGAACCCATTAAATATTTAAATCCGGGCTGTGCGGTGGGCCAGGTTGCCCCAGCAACAGCCCTGTGTATTTTGGGATGGATTACCAAGTCTTTCAAAGGGTCTTTTAGAGCTTCAGGCTGGGGGAGACGGGGAGGTGAAATGTGGGAAGGGAGAATGTGGGCAGGGGAGAGAAGGAGCCAGAAGACGGAAGGGTCAACGAGAGGGCAGGCTCTGGACTTGAACCCAGCTCTCGTCCCTGCCTGCCTCTGCCCTGGCACTTGGCAGGAGTGTGCCTCCTGGGGTCAGAACCCTGTCTTTCCCCTCACCAGCTGGGCTGCGGTAGGCAGCTTCCTCCCTTCTCTGAGCCTCAGTTTACCTCTGGTACCTCGGGGAGGATTCACCCATGTTCGTGGGATGCTGGGAAAGTGTGCAGTACTGTTCCTGACACACACAAAGCAGGAGCAGTTGTTGGGTTGGATAATATTAACTATCGTGTGCACCTTGTTGGGCTCACCTCTAGAACCCCCTCTGTGCCTGGAAGGGACTCAGATGCTGGGGCAGTATTTGAGGCCACCCAGTGGATGGCAGGGAGAGCGGGGCCTGGACCGTGCCACCTAGCCCTGACTTTCCCCGGAGCCTTCGGGCAGGGCCTTTCCCCACTGGCCAGCAGACCCTGGGCTGTGGGAGGGTGGTGGCCTCTGGCAGGCTCGCTCTCCAGGATTCGAATTCCAAGGCTGCCCTGAGGCCCAGCTGAGATGGAAGATCAGCGGCTCCCATACCAGATCCCATGAGTGCTTCCAGAGGATGCGGGGCCCAGGGGATGAGGCCACCTTCTGGTCACTTGGGGACCCTGCTTTTTGAAAGTGATTTCACAGCTGGAGTTTGCATTGCTGGCCAGGGGACACATTGCCAGTTGTCAAAGCACATCTCCTCCTCTGCCTTTGCCCAGGACACACCTTCTGGGAAGCAAAAGAGGGGGGACTACCCACCCAGGACCTCTCCAGAGGCTGAGAATTTCCTGAGGGTAAAATCCCCACTTCAGACACTGGGCATGCACCGGCTGGCCCTTGCTGGTCCTCAAAGCCAGTAGCATGCAATCATGGGGCAATTTTAGCTGCTTTGGAGGGGAGGGGACAGTGAGTGGCATGCACATGCAGGGTGATATCAGAGAACTGGACTCTGGCTGCTACGAGTGGGTAGTGGAGTGGCAGCCAATGGCTGGGTACACGGTAGCCCCTGATATGGAGAAGCATGGTTTTCAGTTGCCTGGAGCCTCAGCCTTCCAGATCTGAGCAGATACTTCCATTGCACCCCAAAATTGCTGCAGATTTCTTGATACAATGATAGTGATCCGATCCACCCCTAGATCTTTAATTCCATGTGCTAATAAAGAAGCATTATCACTCTATTACTCTATGATAGCATCATTCTTAAAAAATATTTTGATAGCTGTATTTCAATGTATTTGGTTTTTCTTTTAACCTTGTGAATTTTATTTTATGCAGTGAAAAGGAGCCCAGAGGCCTAATTAAACTATCAGAGGGATGGGGAAGAGGTGAGAGACCCCTGCTAAGGAACTGAAGAGTCCGGCCAGGTTGCTCTTGCAGCCTGACTGCGGCACCTGGGGCAGGTGGCCCACCGTCCAGTTCAGTTTCAGTGGGAGCAGACCCACCTCCTGGGATTCTTGTGCCCTTGGTTCAAGGTCAAGTATGCAGCAGGTGTTGACTAAACAGGGGCTCTGGTTGACATGAGCCTTTACAGGAGCTTCCAGAAGGCAGCCCAGAGCAAGGGGAGCAAGATTCTATCCAGGTGAGGCCCCAGGAGTTATCTGGGGGACAGAGCAACACCAGGGAGTGGCCAGGACAGCGCCTTCATGAGACTCTCTGAAGCTTGTGTGGGTGACCCCAGACCCAGGTCCCACAGAGCTGTGGGTCAGTGCTCCCGCCTTCCCTGGCTGAGGACAGAATTCCCACAAAGCTCATGGGTGCTCACTCAGTGGGGTCTGAAGTGAAGAAGCAACCCAGGCAGAGTCAAATGAAGACATGGCAGTGTTCCTGTGCCAATGTCAGAGATCCAGGGAGGCCCAGGTACAGCCTTCCCACCTCCAGGCAGCCAGGCCTCACCTGCCTCTGCCCTGAGTCCCTCCCTGCAGCCTGCGGGGTCATCTGGTACCCCAGTGGGCTCAGTGGCCTCCTTTCCCTCCTCTGGGGTCTGCACCATCTCTGGGAACCTGGCCCTCTTGCCTGCAAAGTCTGCTGGCACCTGCCTTTCCAGATGGCTGGCTCTGCCCGGGAGCCGCATGGGCACCGTGGAGAAAGGCTCCTCGCTGCTCTCAGGCCTTGAACTCAGGTCCTTGCCGGCTTCAGCCCTACCTCGCTATTGGGCACCAAATACGCAGAGTGACCTCCACTGCTCTGGGCTCCCACCTAAGTTCAAGCCACCAGGGCGGCCTGGTCTTCAATACCCTTGTCACCAGGATGAGGGTCCTGTTCCAAAGAGGTCCCCAAAGAGGAAGGTGGGCCTCAACTCAGGGTCCTTGATGTCGCCTCCTACAGGAATTTAAGGACAGGTCAAAGTGAGGCACAGACCACATTTATTGAGAGGCAGGGCAGAGTGCAGGCCTGGGAGAGGAGAGGAGCGTCCGTGTGTTAACCAGACGCATCTATGTGCGTGAGATCACCTACGGGACACGGTGCAAGACGGTGCTCTTATTTTATTTTCTAATTTTTTAAAAAAGAGAGATGGACAGTGTGAGAGAGAGAATCAGTTTTATTTAGTATTTCACGTGGCTTCCGTTGCTCAGACACTTCGTTGTGTACGTGCCCATGTCCTCACACATGCCAGGCAAGTTCTGTAACCACGTAGCCACCACTCCAGCATTTAAGGCAGTGATTTAGCTCTTTGTGCTGGCGACTGGGCACAGTGGCCATCACCAGGATGGAAAAGGGGCCATTTGCTGCTGTGCCGACCACGATCGGGATAGCGGGTGATTTTCTTCTTTTTTGATGCATCCTCTACGTTGCTGGGCCTGTGGATGAGGTCTAATCGCTGGTTTGGTGGCGCTGTTGGTGACCTGGAGATATCTATGTCACCCTGTTCCACCACCCGGATTCCACCTCACCCTGACCAGGACAAAAGTGGAAGTCCCCACAAGCAGGCTCAGAGCCTTTGTCCCCAGAGACCTGAGGCTGTTTCCATGCAAGGTCGGATGTCCAGGATGGGGCATGGACCCTGCGCCATGCGTGAGACCACGACCTTCTGCAGATCAAGTCCAGACCCAGCCCGTGGGTGACAGGAGGTATAGGTTGTGCTGAGGGTCACTCTAGGGACCAGCAGGCTCGAAGTCCATAGAGCCATACCTCTGGAGGACAGCAGGGATGAGGAGCAAGGAACCATCTTTTGTTCCATATATCCCTTCAGTGAGCTTCAGTTCCCTCATCTGTAAAACAGGAGTGTCGCCCTCACAGGGTGGGTAGTTTCAGTGAGGTAACGTGTGTCAAGTGCTTTTGGAAATCAACATAAATCAAGGCATGTCAGTCTTAGGGAGGCTGCTGGATTGGTAGGAAAAGCAGCCGGCTTAGTATCAGATGATGGTTCTAGCCATGCTGTGTGGCTTTGCGCAAGACCTCATCCCTCTCTGGGCCTTCGCATTCCAAATGTGAAATGAACAGTTCACTCGCAGAAGGCATCTCCTTTTTGAAAATTCTCTGATGGAAATCTCTGAGCACCTAGCCCAGCCTGGCACACCCCACAGACCAGAGACGGGGCCTTCCAGATGCTGTAGGCGCCCTGTGGACCCTTGACATTCACAGTTCAATGAGTGTGGGGACCAGCAAGGGTATCGTTTAGGATCCAGTTGCATCCACAGCAGGCTTTCCTCCTGGTACCATGAACCCTCAGGGCACCCACCCCTCAGGAGCCTAATTAGGTTTTAGTCCCCATTCATCTGTGCCCATGTCCCTGTCTGGCCACTGCCAGGATCTGGGACCAATTGCTTGTTTAGGAGACCATCTGTCTTGGGATGAGACCCAGCAGGCACAACCAGTGTGTAATTAAGTCACCCAGCCTAGAAACCCGATGACAAGTGTCATTCTCTCTAGCCTCAGGCCCAGGAGCTGATGAAGGCGTGAATTTCAGCTCTGGGACCTTCCTAGTCCCCTGGAAAAGGGAAGGTTAGGAACTTGGCATAGCTTTCTGCAGGATCAAATGAGATCATGGTAAATAAACGCCCTAGCACATGCCTGCATCATCACAGGGCTCCCTGAGTGTAGATCCCAGCTCACCTAGCAGAGCCCCTGGGTGGGGACACTGTCCAGGACCCGGTGCAGCTCCACAGCGCCCTCGCCTGGCCGGGCCGGGTACAAGCCATTTCCGGCTGTCCCTTTGCTTCCTGCAGTTGGGGGCTTGTCTCTGTCTCTTGTCCACCGGTCACTTTTCTCTCTCTCCAGAAAGCGTGCCAGGGGCTGGGGGCAGTGAGCGCGAGGGGAGTGATTTATGGACTGGGCTGTTCTTCATCAGAGAGCCCCTCCCAACCTCTCCTGCAGATGGGCGGACGCCATCTGGGCAGTGGGTGGGAGGGGGGAGATTAATAAAGCTGTCTGGCCCGGGCGGGAGCCTGCTGAGGAGAGCCCTGAGGCTCTACGTGACCTCGGCCCCAACCCTGCCCCTCTCTGGGCCTCGGGCTCCCATCTGTCAAGGGATGGCAGGACTGGGTCACCCCCCAGGGCCCTCCAGCTGGCTCAGGGCAGGCTTCTAGCCGGCTTCCTGAGACTCTGTGCCTGGCTCTCTGATTCAGGGCACATGTGCTGGGCTGGAGACTGAGGGCGATGCTGCCTCTTTCTGGGGTCCCACGGGGCTCCTCCTTGTCAGGTGCTGTGGCCAGGCTCAGCGGACCTGCGGCAGGCAAACGAGCTCAGGCCAGCAGTTACCTTCTCCATTTCCTCATCTGTAAAATGGGCTAACAAAGCTACCCAGCCCCTCCTGGGTAGGGATTAGAGAAGAAGATGCAGGAGAAACGCAGAGAGCCCGGCACTTGGTGAACACTCGACTCCAGGAGTTGTTATTGAACTCAGTTATCATGAAATTATAACCATCTGAATCTGCAGCCGTTCGGGGAAATGATTTTTGCATCCATCCTGACCAGTCCACCTTCTCCCCCACACCTCCTTATTGAAAGCTGGTGATTCGTTTGGGCGTCCACTATTCCCAATGCTGATGCCAAGAGGTCCCGTGGGGACAGTGCCTTTCAGCTTTCCACGTCTCCTCATATCCGTGACTCCATGAATTCTGTCAACCACCTCTGGCTTGGAAATTGATCATCACAGTTTCCAGAGGTGACCCTGGCATCTGGGGAAGGGTTGTGACTTTCCCAAGGTCTCAAGGGAGCTGGTCAGGTGCAGAAGCTGTGGGGGTGACTGGTGTCCCCCAAGCTCTCCTCTTCCAGGGCAAACAGGAGCCAGGCCACAATGAGAGAGAAGGGGACCAAGGACCCTCAGGGGACTCCAGAGCAGGGCCAGCCCAGGGTACAGAGAGGAGGCTGGCAAATGCCGGCCATGCCCACAGGCTCAGCACACCCTCCTTGTCACAGTTGGCTTTCTGTGTCACCCTTGCCTCTTATCCCAGCCGCAGCGTCCACAGGAAGATGAGCCACATCACACTCAGAACAGCAGCTGGGAGGGGACAGGGAAGAAGAGGTGGAGGAGAAAACTTCCACCCCTGTCTGCTCTCCAGGGCGCTGGGGCCAGACACGCTCAGCCCCTGAACTGCACCTCGGGCTCCCATTCCTCAGCGAACAGAAACCCACGCTCCCCGGAGGACTTCCGGGGGCTTCATTTCGCCCAGGGAGCCAGCCCTGGATGGAGCTGCAGCCTCCTCCATCTCCTGGCATGCGCCCTGCTGGAGGGCCCTGCCCAGGAAGGGGCCGTGGAACGCTGTGCACCCAGGTCCCTAGGGGATGCATCGCTGTAGTGGCCAGGTGGGGCTCAGCCCCGACAGTTTTCCTGCCTCCTTGCCTGGAGCCGTAGACAAAGCCTGAGGCCCCCAGGGGATGCCCGGCGCTGCCCTGCCAACTCCAAGCCTCGGTTTCCTTCTGTAAAGTAGAGCTGTAGTCTGCCTGCCGGAGCTGCCCCAAAAATTAACGTAATCACCTGGGCGGAAGGAGCCCTTGCCATCGAAGTTGCTTTTGATCCTGACGCCTGGGTTGGATCCAGCTCCACTGTTTACTTAGATGTCGGGCAAGTCGCTTCTCTCTGGGACTCCGTTTCCCCATCGTAAAATTGTCAAATTTCCTAAAGCTGATCTACAGAGACAGAGCAGGCAGTTACCACATGTATACAATGAGACCAAGTAGGGCCACCAGCTCCCAGGGACACAGTGAGCTCTCAGGAGGGAGGCGCTGCTTCTTCCTGCTCATCTACTTAACCTTGTTAGGCACAATAGCACACACCTGTAATCCCAGCGGCAAGGGAGGCTGAGGCAGGAGGATTGCAACTTCAAGGCCAGCCTCAGCAACTTAGTGAGCCCTATCTCAAAAAGAAAAAAAAGAGAGAGAGAAAAGAAAAGATACGGGGTGTAGCTCGGTGGTAAAGCACGCCTGGATTCAATCCCCAGGAACTCCCCGAAAAGGGGGACTTACCTTCACCGTTTTCATCTCCACTACCCCACTATCCCCAATGGACTCACACTGGTGAAGTCAGTCCTCCCCCTGAGTTTCCCAGCGCTATTGCTATCTGTATCCTTATCTCCAGCCTCCCACCAACTGGGAGCGTTCACCTGCATCTCCGTTTCCTAGCACATGTCTACTGAGTGGGTGGGTGGATGAGTAGATGGATGGGTGGATGAGTGGATGGGTGGGTGGATGGATGCATGGATGGATGGATGAGTAGATGGATGGATGGGTGGATGAGTGGATGGATGGGTGAATGAGTGGATGGATGGGTGGATGAGTGGATGGGTGGGTGGATGGATGCATGGATGGATGGGTGGATGAGTGGAAGGATGTGTGGATGAGTGGATGGGTGGGAGGATGGGTTGGTGGGTGGATGGATGCATGGATTCGTGATTGGGTGCATGGGTTAATGGATGAATGGATAGAGAGGAAGATGGAGGGACAGGAATCTTTCACCCATCACTCTTCACTGACCCCAGGTGGGCTTTCACTTGGGAGAGAGTCTGAGCAGCATATGGAGACCTAGAAACCCCCCTTTCCTCCCCATGGGAAGCAACCACAACCCAAGTCCCCCCAACCTCAGACCATCCTCTTTCCCACTGCTGGGAGCTGAACCTCTAGAGGAACCTCCTGGAAAATTCTATGCAAGGCTAAGGAACTTTTCACATTCTGGCATCAAATTTCTCCCTCTTGGGAGTCTGGGTTTCTGAGGAGGGGCCCTGGCACTCTCTCTGCTGAGGCAACACTGAGGGCACCCGGGTGGCATCCAGGTGTGGGGACCACCCAAGCCCACCACCTCCTCACAGTTTCTCAGCCACTTGCACCCACATCAGCATCCATGAATCCTGGACCAGAACCACAGTCCTATTGAAGCTGGGCTCCCCACATGGCCCCTGGAGGGCACGGGGCTGCTGCCCAGGCCACAGATAATCCCTGTGTGCCCAGAGCTTTCCATTGTGCTGATCAGCCCAGATTAGCAAGACACTCACCTGCAGGCACCCCCAGAACACAGTTGTCCGACTCCCTGCAGTAATTCAATCTTTTCTCTTCCAGGACAAGTTGGGCAGATCGAAGACACACACAGGAGCCCCTCTGATCAGGTGACTCCATCCTGCTGACACCACAGCCCAGGTGACTCCCCAGCAATCGCCTCTCCTTCCTCTGTGCACCTTGCCCTGTCACCTGCCACTGCCCCTCTACCTGCACCCCATTCTGTCAGTCTGTCTTTCTAGGCCTCTTCTGGCTGACTTTCTCTTTTCAATCTCATCTGTTTCTCATTCCACTGTTTTCTCTTTCTCTACGCATTCATTCATCCACTCACTCACTCATTTGCTGGCTCACTTGGTCATCCAACCTTAATAATTGAGGGTCTACTAATGTTCCTGGGACAGAGATCAAAACATATCCATGATCAAGGCACTGTGTTCTCAGGAGGCAGCCGCAGGTTACTCAGATAAGCAGCGATAGAGGAGGTGGCCTGTCCACAGGGCACCAGCCACGCCCCAGGCTCAGATGCATCATCACCTGGTACCCTGACTTGGTCGGGCTCCCTTTCCCCCTCTCAGCCTGTTTCCCGATGAGGCTGTTGCTTCTCGATCCTTTCACGGGCCATGAACTTCTTTCACTGATTTGCTGGTGACATTAAGCACACCACGGCCAGATTCTAAGTCAGTACTTACACTAGGTGAGGCGTGAGATCCCCAAGTCCAGACTGCCCTGTTTGCTCTGGAGGAAACAGCTGGTGGCATCTGGATGTCACCTTGCATTACCGAACAGGCATCTGTGAGCAAGGGACCTGCTGTGGCCTGGCGAGGGGTTACAGGGACAGGCACCGGAGTCTTGAGACAGCATGCCCATGGCCCCCAGGCTTGCACCCCTGGGAGACCAGGTGAGAAGGAAACACCTGGCCTGCTGTCCATGCTTCCTGGGTGCCTGTGGGGAGCTGATTTCACACCCAGTCAAACCTGCCTTGCCAGCCTTTCCCAGGATTTCAAGGCTCTTCTCTGCTTAGCAGTGCTGTCCTCAGTGAGCCAGTGTGGTAGGTGTTCTCCTTCGTTTGCACCCCAAAGTCGCAAGGACCCTGTGGTGGCAGATCTCCTGAGCAAGCTGAGAAAGAGTGTGGTTTGATTGCCCCTTGCACTGGCCGAGAGGAGGTCTTGGTTTCTGGGCTGTCACATGAAAATGCTGGAGAACGCAGTTTAAAATCCCCTGGCCCGGAGAGCTGAGGTGCCCGGAGTCTGGGAGAGCCGGTGAGAGCAGCTGCCCTGTGCCTGCAGAGGGAGGAGAGGAGCCACCTGCACCAGGCTGGGCCAGGAGCCCTCTACCTGGGCAGCCCCTACAACGTCACACCTACAACTGGAGCCTCAGCTGGCTCCAGTTCCCAGGAGGCTGCCTGCCTCTGTTCTGAGACAAGAAGGCAAAGGCCCCCTGCGGCCAGGCCACCCTGGTGCTGGCCCGGCCCTCCGCCATCAGAGGGCCCCCAGGCTCCCTCCTAAGCGCCTTTCCAACATCATTTTTGAGGACCAACAAAATCCTTGGACTTCATGTCCCAACGCCAGAGTTCTCTCCTTGTTCCCCGCTCCTTAGAGGTAAATCAGGGAACCAGGTGAGGAGGAAACGTGTAAAAGATCGTGTGTGGGTGGAGCTAACAGCCGGATCAGGCAGCGATTGGAGGACTCATGCGTCTGTCATGCTAGTCTGGCCAATTGGCTATGGAGATGCGTCCCCGCCCCCAACTTCAGAAGCCCCTTAGGAAGGTGGAGCGGTCAGCAGTGACCTTTGCCTTCAGGCTCCCTAAGATGATGGCCCAGAAGACTGTTCGCCCTGGACAGCAGGAAATCATGTGGCACAGGGTGCGAAGAGAAGTCTGCGCCTCGAATGAAGATGACTGATGGGCAGGGAATTGGCTTTCATTGTAAAAGGCGATTAAGAGAAACAGCTTCAGATCAAGACAGACTGGGTTCACCCTCTGGCTGTAGCACTCTGTGCTGTGTGACCTAGGATAAGTGAGTCCACCTCTCTGAGCCTCGATTTCCTCTCCTGAAGAATGGAAGGGCATTGACTGTTTCCTGCAGCTCTGTGTGGATTAAATGGGACGGTGCATGTTCCTAGGCACGTGTCAGACGTTTTTAGCTATTAATATTATTAGCTACCACCAACCAAGCTCTGTGCCCTCTACTTTCCTTGAATTATGGAGAAGGTCTTAATTTATTTTATTTTTTAATGTTGGTACTGGGGGTTGAACCGAGGGGTGCTTAACCCACTGAGCCACACCCCCAGCCCTTTTTATATTTTATGTTGATACAGGGTCTTGCTAAGTTGCTGAGGCTGGCTTTGAACTTGGTACCCTCCTGCCTCAGCCCCCCAAGCCTCTGGGATTACAGGCACACGCCACCGCGCCAGGCAAGGAAAACCGTATTTTAATCCTAATTTTACAGAGAAGGAAACTCAGCTGCTTACATTTCAGGAAGCTTCCCCGTCAGCTCAGCCTGGCAGAGCTGGGATTCAGCCCTGTGCTGGGCACAAGCCCCTCTCTCCACTCAGTGCCCTCCCTGTCCCGTGCTAGAACTGGGCCTCGGCATCCTCCATCCGCCCCTCCCCCGTCGTTTATTTTTCTTCCTGATTCACCTGTGAGGCTGTCAGAGGCTCTTCCCGTGGGACAGGTCTCCTTTCACTGCCCAGCACCCGCACACCTGGCCCTTTAGATGTAATCTGCAGCGAATGTGGGCTTAATAACCATAAGTCGCCTGTTTACGGGCTGCCATTTTTATTATATCTCTCATTGCTAAGTAGCCAGAGCTGCCCAAACCTGGCTCCCACGCCAGAGAGAAGCTTGCCGGGTAGGCAGAGAGGAGGGACACCAGAGCCAAGCCTCCAGTACACCCTTCTCAGCCTGTCCCTTCCAGAAGCCACGACTTTTGGCCTCCTAAGGCCCTTTTGTCTGAGTCAGAGTGTGATGCAAGAAACAGATCAGTTAGCAAATCCCTGGACTGTCGATTTAAAATATGATCACTCTGAGACCAGAGAGAGCAAGTACTTGCCCAAAGTCACACAGCAAAATCCCAGGGCTCCAGACTCCCAGGCTGGTACTCCTTGGGCCCTACTGTCTGTCTACGCATCTGCTCCCGGTCCAGGTGGAGCACAAGATCTGGAGGTGGCTTCACAGAGCACCTCTGTGAAGCTGGGAAGATCACATGGCCTCCCAGAGCCTCAGTATCACGCACGTCCTGCCTCACGATTGTTGAAAGATTAATGACGGTCACTTCCATGAGGCTAGCCTCAAATCAGTGCAGGGTGAGTTTTCATTCCAAAGAGCACAGGTCTCCGTATACGTGTGGAGTTTAAGTCGACCAACAGCCAAAGGGACACAGGGGTCAGCCCATTGTTACGGATGAAGAAACTGAGGCCCCAAGAGGCTGAGTCACTTGCATAAAGACAGAGATTCAGTGGGGAAGAGCCTGTGCTGGGAACTTCTGGGGTTGGAACAGGTTGGATGAGGAGGGCTGGGGCTGGGTGGGCCTGGGTGTCTCATGGGGGTGCTGTTCTGGAGGAGGACAGATGAACGCTGGGTTGTGGGGGTGCTTGAGATGTTCAGCAGCTGGTCAGCACTGGCACAGACCAGCCAGAGAGGCTGGCTCAACAGCTGTCCCCTTGGGGCTCCATTAAGCTCAGCTCTGCCCTCTCTCCTCACCCCGAGGACAGACTCTGGGACGAGGGAGGGGACAGATCCTCCGGGGGGCCTCCAGTCCTGTGCAGCTGTGGGCTTTGGGGCCTCCAGAAGATCTGGAGAGAGAGGCAGACAGGTGGGACCTCAGGAGCTACCACTGGGGACCAGCCGCACCCTGGAGAGGGCACAGTAGAGAGAGGCAGGGACACAGAAGCTGAGCGCTTGGCTGCAGGTCTGACTCCTGGCACCTCCACTTTAGCCCAGCCAGGCCCACTGTACGCCTGTGCCACTGGCGTTCCCTGAGTCTGTTCAGTCCAAACCCCACACAATCCCCACTGCGTCCCAGCAGGGCACAGCCAATGTCCCAGTCCTCTGGGTTGCATGGTAGGAACGCTGGCTGAGGACATCAGGGCATGCACCATGCGGAGCCCCGAGAAGGCACTCAGCTTGAGGAGGACAGAGGTCAGGGAGGGCCCCGGGGGACACCTGCTCTGGTTGGGTGGCCTTGTACGGGTCGGAACAGGGAAGGCTCCGGGTGGATGAGATGCTGGAGGTCGCTGATGGATGGACGTGGTCCAGGCTGGGGGAGGATTGGGTCCCAGGGGCAGGGCTGGGACCCCCAGGTGGCCTCCGCAGGCCTGTGGCTGGAGGACGCCTGGCATGGTGGGAAGTTGGTCAGGCCTGGGTTCTGATCCTGGCCTGGGAGCTTGGAAGGCGCTTCCAGGCTCTGATCCCGAGTCTCTGATCTGCCACATGGAGACTAAGAACTGGATCGAAGACCTGGGAATCAGACCAGAAACTACGCAACTCCTAGGAGAAAACATGAGGCCAAGGGCAGGTGTGACTTTCTCAGTCGGACCCCTGAAGCTTAGGAAAGAGCGCCGAGAGGTAATAAATAGGCCTGCATCCAATTAGAAAGCTTCTGCACAGCAAAGGAATCAATTAGCAATGTGAAGCAGGAACCCACAGTGCGGGAGAAAATCTGCTTGCTGCCCTGCTGAGGGAGGATGAATATCTCGCATACACGGAGAGCTCCAAAGCCTTTACACCAAAACTCCAAATAACCCAACTAGTAAATGGGCAGGTGAACTAACATACTTCTCAAAAGAAGAGACGCAAATGGCCAAAAATACCTGGAAAAATGTTCACCATCAGCAGCAATTAGGGAAATGCAAATCAAAACTGCACTGAGATTTTCCAGTGAGAACGGCAGTCGTCGAGAACACAGGAAGCACTAAATGCCGGAGAGAAGGAGAGAGAAGGAACACTTTGACACTGTTGGTGGAATTGTAAATCAGCACTGACTTCCGCCACGGATAAAGACTAGGATGGATCCATGGCCGGGTATGCATGAATGTGGAACAAGGACTCCCTCCAATGCGTAAGACTATGTCGAGAAAACTGAAAGAACGGGCTGGAGTGGTGGCTCGGAGGTTATGGCGCTTGGCTGGCATGTGCAAGAACGTGGGTTCAAACCCCAGCAGCATGTACAAATGAAGTCTCGGAGCAACGAAGGCTGCGTGAAAAGCTAAAGAAAATTGATTCTCTCTCTCTCTCTCTCTCTCTCTCACTGTCCCTCTCTTACAAAAAAAAAGAAAGGACTAGGCTTGGAACCACACGTGACCCAGCTCTGCCACCAGACTTACCTTGAATTAAAGTCATCTTGCTACTGTGATGCGTGTGCACCGTGTTTACAACAGCAAAACTCACAACAGCCAAGCTCTGGAACCACCCCGGTGTCCACCGACGGCTGCGTGGATGAAGGAAATGTGCTCCATGGTGTTTTATTCAGTAATAAAGGGACGTGGAATTCTGTCATTTACAGAAAAATGGATGGAATTACACCCCATCGTGTTAAGCGAAATAAGTCAGAAGGGTCCTGTGTCTTCTCCATACGCAGAGAGGAAGAAGGAAAAGAAAGGAGGGTGGGGATGGCTCTCCTAAAACTCAAAGGGAGATCCGTAGAGGAAAGGGGGGGAGTGTTGGGAAGTGATATCGGCCAAATTATATTGTTATATGCTGTGCGTGTGCAAATAGGTAACAATAAATCCCAGCAATATGTTCAACTATAAGGCACCAATAAAAATGTGGGGGGAAATGACATGAAGCAGCCCAGTCCCCTGTCTGTGGCTGCATTGCTGCGGTTATCTTCACCGCACGGATAGGAGGAAGGCTCTGCTCTTAATCTCCATTTTAAAGTTGAAGAGAACAAGACTCAGAGAGGTGGAGTCGTTTGCCAAAGGTCACACAGCAAATGAATGATAGCAGAGGGCTTAAACCCAGGCAGCCTGACTCCTATGTCCTCACTCCTACCTCCAGCATCCCAGGGCGAATCACTGTTCCTGGGAGAATTCTTGTGACTCCCCCACCACACACACACACCGTGCGGGGATGGAGCTGGCCTCTGGGCCCCTTTCTGGGTGGGAACCCCAAGACAGAGGTCACCTTGTGTCTGGCAGGTGCAGCACCATGGAGGGCGACTGTCTGAGCTGTATGAAGTACCTGATGTTTGTTTTCAACTTCTTCATATTTGTAAGTACTCCTGGTTCCCCCAGGCCTCCGCGGGGTGACACACCTGGCCACTGCTCTCAAACTGCCATATGGGACAAGTTCCCAGGGCAGGAACAGCCCTGGGATGGGGCAGCCTCCGGCAAAGGCGGGAGGTGGGGGAGCACAGTCCTGGCCACTGTCCTGGGACCTGGCCCTGTGGGGCGAGGTGGAGAAGGAGTGGATGGGTGTGGTCAGAGCAGCAGGAGGGAGCCCCACCTGGAGCAGAGCGCAGCCACCTGGCCTCTCTGGAACCTGGGACCAGAGACTGCTCTGCCCCTTCCAACGGTGTGATTGGAACACATCTTGCCTCTCTGAACCTCGGGATCTTCATCTCCCCCACACAGTATTAGGGATTGAACAGAGGTGTTCATGCTTGCTAGGCAAGGGCTCTACCACTGAGCTACATCCCCAGTCCTTCTTTATATAAACATATTTATATATTTTTCTTTTCTTTTCTAATCGGGAATTGAACCTAGGGGCGCTTAACTACTGAGCCACATCCCCAGCCCATTTTTAATTTTTTGACACCGTCTAAGTTGCTTAGGGCCTCACTAAACTGCCGAGGCTGGCTTTGAACTTGTAGTCCTCCTGCCTCAGCCTCCGGAGCTGAGGCAGGTGTGTGACCGTCCCTGTGCCTGACTTCTTTGTCTCTTAGTGGCAGCAGAGCTGCTTCTCCATCCAACCTATGGATTCTGTCATGGAGGGACAGGGGCTCTGAGCACCAGGTGGCTGGTCCCCTGCTGGCAGCTCCCACAGGCCCTGATCAGGCCGTGGCCCCTCCCAAGATGGACTCCGATAGTGCTGGGGATGGAGCCCAGGACCCTGCACATGCCCAGCAAGCGCTCTGCCAGCCCGGGCCTCTGCATTTCTGAGTCTCACAAGCTGCTTGGGTTCCTTCCCTGCCTCCAGATCCTAAAGAGCAGAGTCCTGGGCAGGCCCATCCCTGCGACCCAGCATTTCCACCCCACCTGTGCCTGAGCTGCCTTGGAGCCAGAGCTCGGGGTGTAGTTGCTGAACCCCACAGCCTCCCCCGGCAGCTCCCCCTGAGGTTGGCGGAGCTGCGGGCTCTGTCTCTGGCCGCCCATCAGGGCTCCTCTTCTCTCCCCTTGAACTGGGCCTTCAGGTCTCTTGACCCCACTGTCCCCCAACTGCACCCAACAGCACCTCCTGCCCTGGGCCTCCCAGCTCTCCCCGGCCCTGCACAGCCCAGCTGAAGCTCCCCTTACCCGTGGCTCTGGGGAACTCAGGCCCTCCCACCACCCCGGGATTTCAAATACTGGCAGCCCTCAAATCCAAGGGCATCAAACCCTGGTTTCTTCCACAACACAACTGCTTCCAAACCTTGTGTGTGCTCAAGAGAATACAGTAGATGCTCACTGAAATCTGCTAAACAGGCCGGAGCGGCGGCTCAGCAGTTGGGGCGCTTGCCTGGCACGTACAAGGACCCAGGTTCAAAACCCAGCACCACGTACACATCTAAATGTCAACAAAACAAAGGCCGGATGAAAAAATACAGTTGATTCTCTCTTTCCTCTCTCCCAACTCCTCTCTATTAAAAGAAAGAGAGAAAGAAAAAGAAATCTGCTAAGCACATTTACACCCATTTTTATCTCCTCTTTCTGGGGGATGCCTTGGGAGGTGGGGATTCCAGTCTCCTTTAACCAAGAGGGAGCTAAAGTCTCAGAGAAGTTAAGCCACTGACCCAAGGTCACACAGCTAGTAAGTGGCACAGTCCCTTCTCCGGGCTAAGTTGTTTTTCTCTCATTATAAGGAAGGCAAGGCAAGAGATGAGAAGATTCTCTAGCTGCAGCTTTGAACGTGGGAGCCCCTCTCCTATTGGGGCCTTACTGAGGCTCCTGTTGAGGACCGTGACTGTGATTTTTGTCTGTTTTTCCAGCCCAGGCTCAGTGTGGCTCTCAGTGCACATCCGTGGACTTTGGTTCAATGTCAGGCAGACCAGGGCTGTCGTCTTGATTTTGCCATAAAGTTGCTGTGTGACCTTCAGCAAGTTGCTGGCCCCCTCTGGGCCTCGGTGTGGAATCATAGAGTTGGATGAGATGACCTCATAATTCTACAGCTCTGACATTTAAGGAGAATACAAATATCGCAAAGGAACTCTGCTTGACATAAACTTTAGCAGCCTGCGCGGAGGCACAAATCAAATTGGACCGAGAGGGTGCAGTCTGTGCTGAAGGTCAGGGTGATTAGAAAAATTCAGGAGTGGTACTGGAGGCTGCGACCGGGGTCCCTCCCTGGCCAGCTCCTCATTCTCAGCGCCTCTGCCCTGGGGCCTGGCTCGGGCCAGGTGAGGTCAGACCTCCTAACCCCCTGTCTCTTCCTTCCATCCTCTCCTATGGCTGGACCAGCTGGGAGGCGCCTGCCTGCTGGGCACCGGCATCTGGGTTTTGGTGGACCCCACCGGCTTCCGGGAGATCATAGCCGCCAACCCCCTGCTCATCACGGGGGCCTACATCCTCCTGGCCATGGGCAGCCTGCTGTTTCTCCTCGGCTTCCTGGGCTGCTGCGGTGCCGTCCGGGAGAATAAGTGTCTGCTGCTATTTGTGAGTAGCACCCCCCCACCCATGGGTGCTCTGGGCGGGAGGCCTGCCGGGTTCCCATTCGGACACCAGAAGGCACCATCGAGAGTGCGTGTTCAGCCCCTCTCCCTCTGTGGTCAGTGCTGCAGCTGCCCTGAGCTGCCCCGAGTCCCCCAGGAAGACGGTGACAGAGGGGACAAAAGGGAGACGCCAGGCCAGTGGCTCTGGGCTACCTAGATGCTCCTCACCACGCCTGGGAGCTTCATGCAGCAGACCCCACCCGCGATGGCCAGGGCAGTGACCGGTGCGCCTAGGGGACTGCATTCCAGGAATAAGCTGGTCCCCAGCCTTTGCTGCCCTGGCTCCCAGAGCCTGCAGTGGGTGGGGAGTGGCCTGGGCCTCCCGGGATGGACACTGACATCAACTGTGATGTATACTTTCTTTCAAAAATTCAGACCCAGTCGGCAACCTGGGTCCAAGTGTGTCCCCCGCTGGCTTTCATGCTGAGTGACCCCAGTCTAGTTTCTTACCCTCTCTGAGCTTCAGTCTCTTGGTCCAACCAGCCCAGCTGGAGTTTGGAACCAAAGGAGACAAGCAGTGGATGTTGCTGCTCGTCTCTTCTGCATTTCCTTACGCTGTGGGCCTCCACTCACGTCCCCAGGCTCACAGTTGCGTCTTCCCTCCCCTAAGAAATTCCGTGGAGCCCCGCCTGCTGCAGGTCCCTGCCTAGTGCACGGATGCGTGTGAGCAGCTGCACTGTGGATGCCGGGTGGATAAAGTTCACGCTGGTTTTGTGGAAATCGGGTTTGTGTCTTCTCGGAGTCGAAGAATGAAAGTGAGGGACACTGAGGCAAGCGGAGTAGGCAGATTTTTATTTAAAAAGAAAGACAGCGGAGCAGACTTCCCTCGGGTGGGGACGGAGCCAAGAGCTGGTGCAAGGGTTAGGATTTCTCCCTTCCTTGGTCGTCCTCTCCCTTCCCCCAGACCTAGGGCGAGGCGCAGGAGTTCTGGCCGGGTCCAGGCTTGGGTTTGCACCTCGGGCATCAACAGAAGGACTGTGGCACCTGGCTTAGTGGAAGGGAGAGTCTGCATCTGGACCCACCTTGGCCGACCCTCCTCGCTAGCGCTGGGGAGCTCACACTGCCGTGCGTATTTGTGCGTAAGGAGCAGGACGCTCTCTGTCCTCTAAAAAGAAAAGGCATCAGTTTTCTCTGGATTGGCTGGGTCGTCCTAACTACAGGGTGCGCCCTGCTGGTCCTGCAGAGAGCCAGTGGCTGCCCGCAGGGAACACACGGTGTGGCCCACACCGGCTTGGATGGGAGGCTCCACCTCCCACACAGGAAGTGAAATTGGCTGTGACATTAGTGGCAAGGGAGCTTTGTCATCCAGAGGTGTGAACGCTGCGAACTTCATCTGGAGATTTAAAACAATAGAAAAGAAAGTCCGTGAGCGCCCCCTGGCAGAAAGGTCCCTGCTGCGTCCGCTGGAGCGGGGGAGTCTTGGCTGTGGAGTCCCAGAGCCTTTGGGAAGGATCCGGGATCTGGGTAGGATACCAGTCCCAGCGCACAGAAAACCTGCCCCTGCCCTGCCCCTCGTCGCCTGGGCGTCACCAGGGGGTGGTGGCCTTCTCCAAGCCAACACAGGAAGCCGGGGCTGCAGGCCGGGTGCCTCTGCAGGTTCCTGCGGCGAAGGTGCTCCCTGCCGTCAGCCAGCTGGACAGGACGTCCTCTCTGCCCAGGGAGGAGACCCCAGGCGGGGCGGATTTTCCCAAAGTCATCCTCTGTGAGAGCCTGCAGGGCGGGTCCTTCCCTACCCACTATGCCAGCCCCCCCAGGCCCCCTTCAGCTGCTGGCTCCCTGTGTCCCTCCCGTCTGCTTGGCTCAGCCTCCCGCCACCTCGCCCTCCCCGCTTCTCTCCCCACCTCTTTGTTTCTGCTCCTGCTGCTTTGCTGTGTCTTTCGGGAACCCTCCTCACCTCTGCCTCCCATGCCCTGTCCTCCTCCTCTCCTCCTGGCCTGCACGCGTAAACTTGAGGGCACAGTGTGGGTTGGAGGCAGGGAACACCAGGACCCAGATCTCCAGCTTCTGGAAGGTTTTCAGGAAGGTTCATGACCTAAAAAATAAGAACCACATCTCTCCCCTAACCTGAAGCTGGCCCCATGGCGTGTCCAGCTGAAGAGGGGCACTAGTGTCACTCCTGGTGGCCTCCGGGGTCCTTCCAGAAGCCTTAACTTCCTCCTCAACCTGCAGGGGTGAAGGCGTCTGGAAGGGGCTGAGAGGGGGAGACTTTGCCCCTTCAGGAGCCTGGCTCTAAGGTGTAGGCAAGGTGAGCTGTCCCCAGGGCCTGGGGACAGAGGCCTAATGACCACAGCTTACACGCGGTGCGTTTCCCAGCCGCAGGATCTTGCACTGCTGTGAAGGTGGGGGCTGTCCCTTCCTCCTCGCTGGGGACCTTCCAGTAGCCCCTTTATTTAAGGAGCCTTGTGCTAAACACTGTATTTTCACAAAAGCACGCTAGATGGGAAAAGAGATAAACGAGCAGGATCGTCGGTGAAGTGTGTAAATCTGGTGTTTATCAGAGGCGAGAGCTGAAAGCAGGCATCGCGCTCGGCAGACGGCAGAAGCTCAGCAGCACTCTCGAGGGGGCGAAATAGGGTTTCCCTCCGAAGCAAAGAGTGGTGACTGAGATGTCCGGGGAGTGGTGCACAGGGGCCCATGGGAACGGGACGAGGTCCGATGAACTCCGGGGAGCAGGGGAGCTCCAGGACAGTCCGGGTGAGGCGCAGCGCTGCGGTGGGCCCCGGGGTCCCCAGCCGCGGGCACGGAGGTCATTTCCAGCTGGAGGTGGAGTGGGCGGAAGTGAGGTTTTACCAGCGTGAGCCCTGAAGGCCTGCACTGCTCCACGGCAGCGATGGGAGGGAGCTGCCCCCTTCCTCCAGAAGCCTCTCGCCTTGGTCCACCAGTCGCCTGGTGCTGCAGCCCAGTGCAGATCCACAAGGGTAGGGACGGTGTTCTGCCTTAAAGGTATTTGTGTGCCAATACACAACACAGTGCCTGGCCCAGGAGGGGCCCAATAACATCCCTGGAAGGAAGAGACAGGGAGGAGACACCAGCAGAGGTGTGAGAAAGAACCTGGGCTTTGTAGTCTTGGCTGTGTGTCCTGAGGCTGGTGACTCAATCTCTCTGGACCTCAGATTCCTCTCCTTCCCAGCTTTAGTGTTATGCTCATGAGAACATACGTGCCTTCACTCTGTTCCTAATGTGTTCCGAAGTGGGAAATGAAAGGGATTGAGGTTTTCCTGTAAGAGACCCTGCGGAGTATTTGTAAGTGTTGAGGCCCGGATGTTCATAAGGCTTCCCAGACAACACGACGTGAAGAGGCAGTTTCAGTCCCCACTGTGCCACTTACCAGCTGTGCCAGCTTGAGCCAAGTACTGCTTCTCTCAGAGCCACACCCCCGTCCGTAAAGTGGGGGTGCTGCTGACAAGCGCCCCGGCTCCCCTCCCAGGCTGCTGAGCAGGATGATGGGACGGTGCAGGGGTGGCACCTGGGGCCCAGGGAGCGAGCGTAGGGCAGAGCACGCCCACGCCAGCGGCCCGGTGCCTCCTCTGGGCTCTCAGCAACCCTCTGACGCCTGCTCCCTCCTGCGGGCGGTGCGCTGAGCGCTCCTCCGGCTGTACCTCTCGGTAACCCGGTGGGGTGGTGCATCCGCTCACTGCCCCAGAGTGCGCAGGGCGAGCCGGTCTATTAGAGCTGCCTCCGCCTCGGCTGCTCGCCTCCAAGGATGAAGGCCATTTCCCAAGCTGCCCTTTGCCAGCCCGAGGACTTCCCACTAGCCAGAAGGGGGTTGAGGGCGGGGAGGGGCCCATGTGGGTGCTGGGTGAGGCAGAGCCGGGTCACTGTCCATCACCAGCCACGTGGAAGCGCCAGGACCCTAGCCAGGGGCCTCCATCACTGTCACGGGGGTGGAGAGGCTGCAGAGGCTGAGGACACAGCTCCTGGTGGCCACTTAGCCAAGAGCCCTCTGGACTCATGAAAGTAAGGGTTGCGGTGACGGCAGGGGAGGGGCACCTGCCCCGGGCCCAGGAGGTCCTCTGTCACACTCCGTTCTGGTTAGGGAGCTCTGTTACTGGGAATTAGCTCAAGATCACCCAAACTTTCAGGAAGTGTAGGAAAGCTTCTGTGGAGTCAACCTGTCACCTGATGTGCCAGGCAGGCCACATGGCTGCTGACCTCTGGGGTGGCCTCAGCAGAGGGCAGAGTAGGCAAGAAGCCGAGATCCAGGAGAAGAGGAAAGGGTTTGCTCATAATCTCCTCACAGGCTAGAGAGGGACGGTCCAGCCTCAGTCTCCTCAACTGTAGACAGACATCAGGCACTGCTGCCAGATACCCATGAGACCAGGGCCTGTGTCAGAGCTGGAACCTGGCAAGACCCTTGTGCAGTCTCCTGGGACAATGCAGGAGCAGGGCGCACAGGGCTGCTGCGGGGACCAGGCCAGAGCACAGCTAGGGAGGGGGTTCCTGCCTTGTGCTGCAGATGGGTTGGGTGAGGGGTCTCCCTGGGCTCCAGCAGGCCTAGGAGACGTTCCATGTGGAGGATTCTCAAAGCCATCCTATATCAATCCCCTAGCTGAGAGTTTGAGACCTCTAGGGTCAGCTGCTGTTGGAGCTGAAAATCCAGGGAGGGAACAGGACTGGAGTCTCCCCAGGGTGAGGACAAAGTGACAGAAACTTCTGACCAGACGTGACATTCCAGAGCAGAGCACCCTGAAAGCATCGTCCATGTCCCACAGAGCCTCTGGGAGGTGGCTTCCCAGGGCAGACCTGCCCCCGGGCTCCGCCTGCACTCTTATTCGCTCCCGGCCCTCTGAGCTCATCTGGGGGCCTCATGACACCCCCTCCCCGGGAGCCCTAGGAATTGAAAGATCAGCCCCATTTTACAGATGAGAACACAGAGGCTCTAAGAGTTTTGAATGATTGTCCCAGGTCACTGCCTGGGAAGGACGGTCCTGTGGAGTCTTGACCCTAAGCCCAGCACCACTTGCGTGTCCAGTGCAGGCAATTCTGAGGACTTGGGCTGGCCACCAAGGTGACTGGGAAGGTGATGCAGGAGCCAGCTGTGGGCACACCAGGGATTGAATCTTCCCCTGGTGGCTTGCAGGTGGGGTGACAACAGACCTTGTAAATGCAGAGGCTGCCAGCAGCCTCCAACCCAAAACAGTGCCCATGAGCACCAGGACCTGAGATGCAGCAAATTGCGAGGTCCTCGGGAGAGTCACACCTTACAGACGCGCTCACTCACCTGGCAGCCGTGGACCGGGCCACTGGGTTACAGTCCTGTCAGTGATCTGGTGGGGACACCTCTGCTGGGCACTGTGGTGTGGAGCAGCCAGGGGAGGAAGAGCTCCCCCTGCCGGGGAAGTCGGGAAAGGCTGCTCCCCTGGAGAGGACGGGGTCTAACCTGGTGTGGCAGGCAAGGTGGGAGGCCTTCCTGGCAGCGGCAGCCAGGCGGAGGGAATATCCAGAAATTCTGAGCCTCTGTCAGGCACAGATCGAACTCCTGGCCCCTGGGTTTTCCAATTTTGTCATTTACACCTGGCCTCCAATCTTGCTCCTTTTATTTTGGTTGAAGATTCATGTGACCTCCTCACTTCCCATGGGAACCAGAATTAGTGGGGCAGGGAGAGGTGGCCTTGGAGATGAAGGTAGGGGAAAAGCAGGCTGGGATTCCCAAGTGTCAGTATTCCCACAGCTTGGACAACCCACCTGGCAGGAAATCCACCTGGAGGGAGCTTAACTAGGTCTCTGCAGCCACCTTCTTCGGGGTATGGTTGTTCAGGTTGTACACTGCACAAAGGTGCCTCTGTAAGGGGTACCATTTGCAGGATTTAGTTTTCGTATTTTAATTACAACTTTGTTGATTCCAAAGATGGATCATCAGTGTGTTTGTTAAGAAGGACGTCTAACTGATGGCAGTGGAATCTCTGTCTTACATGTGTAGCGTACTACATCAATTACATGACAGACAGATGGACAGCCAGCCACCCTGTCCCCTTCCCACCCATGCTTAGGGCCCCTGAGCTTGGCCCTCTCTTTGCAGTTCTTCCTGTTCATCCTGATCATCTTCCTGGCGGAGCTCTCAGCAGCTGTCCTGGCCTTCATCTTCAGGGAAAATGTAGGTACCGGGCCCTCTGCCTATCAAAGGCTGGTGGCCATTCAGGGCCACCCCTGCCCTCCTCAAAGGCTCTCACAGAGTGGGCAGCCTCTCATCCAGGGCTACCAGGCCAAACACAGCCCAGAGAGGTCCCAAGGTGCCTCCTATAAGGAAGTTTCTGGAAGGTCACAGAGGGGCCGGGCAGACGCCCTGACACAAGCCCTGGCTGGCATCCTCTCTGAGAAACTCATCCCAAGGGACTTTTCTGGTTTTTCCAGAGGCCCAACTCTTCCCACAGCAGAGGGCCTGGGAACATAGGCAGAGGGCAGCAGGGCGGGCAGCAGGCAGGTCCTGGGGGAGGAGGCAGAGAGCAGAGGGGAAGCCTGTGGGCAGAGAATCATGCCCAGGGGTCTCTGCTGAGAGGAGGGTGGTGAGGAGCTCAAGATAACATCTGAGCATCGAGAACCTCTCCAGGAGCGGCTCCAGCTGGAGGAGGACGAGGGGCAGCCCCGACCCTGGGCAGCCCATAAACCCCCTGCTAGGGAGAGAGCTGAAGGGCTGCACAAGGGTCACAGGGTGCCCGGCTCCAGATGTCCTTGTCACCAGTGAGCTGATGACAGCGAGGTGGCACAGGCCTTGGGGAGGGGGAGGGCGTGCCCCAGGCTGGCAGCTTAGGAGACTCCCTGGCCGAGACCTCCACCCCAGCAGATAGATGGGAGGCGAGGCGGGGCGCGGCTGCCTGGCCTCAGCACCCCTCCCTCTCTCCCAGCTCACCCGCGAGTTCTTCACCAAAGAGCTCACCAAGCACTACCAGGGCAGTAACGACACAGACATCTTCTCAGCCACCTGGAACTCCGTCATGATCACTGTGAGTACCCCACACAGGGACGCTGCGGCCCTGCCTCTGGGGTAGCGAGTGCCTGACCTCCAGAGCTTTCCAATCACCAATGCATAGGAACACGCCCCACCCAGCCCAGACCTGGCCCCAGACCAGCGCGCACGCAGCGCCTCCGTGAGGATCACAGCATGGAGATGGCACTGACACAGCAGCTCTGGATGAGTGCTTGCTACTGCCCAGGCACTGTTCCTGCCACCCCCATTCTACAAATAGGACACGGGAGGCTCAGGGCAGTCGAGTGACACACAGCAGGCCACACCGGGTCTCCCGCCCCCTGCCCTGGGGAGCCTCTGTCCTCTGTCCCGGGCTCTGGCTCCTGTCGGCTTCAGGCTTCAGGCCGCTCTTGGTTCTCCTAGTTCGGGTGCTGTGGGGTCAACGGTCCTGAAGACTTCAAGTTCGCATCAGTGTTTCGAATGCTGACGCTGGACAGCGAGGAAGTGCCCGAGGCCTGCTGCCGGAGGGAACCCCAGACGCGGGCCGGGGTGCTGCTCAGCAGGGAGGAGTGCGCCTTGGGGAGGAGCCTGTTCATCCACACGCAGGTACGGGGCGCCCACTGCAGGTCAGCTGTCTGGAGTGAGGAGGGCCAGACGGTGGGATCTGGGTGAGGGTCTGGGGAAGTCCAGGACGGAGATGATCTGGTCAGAGGCTCCAGTGGGCATTTGGGTTGGAACTTTCCAGTGTTTGCTTAGCTTCTTTCCGAAAATGTGGGAGGGAGGATGAGGAACAGAACCAGTTTCCCAGTGGGGACCCTCCGTAGCCACGCACTGTATTTTGGGGGAAACTCATGTTTGCTGGGTGAGCGTACCCCATGGTTCCAAGGGAGAAAGGTCTTCCTGACCTGACCCTCCAAGGCCAGGGAAGCTTCTGGTCTTCTTTTGCAACCTGAAGACTTCATCTCAGCCTTGGAAGAAACCCTTTTCCTTTCCTCAGGTGCCAAGTCTAGGGAAACAGGTTCCCAACTCTGTCCCTGTTCATTAGACACAAAATGCCCTCGTAGTACGCCCCCTGCCCCATAATAGTAAGCTTTCCGTTGCTGTGACAGAATGCCTGAGAAAGCCGACTTAAAGAAGGAAAGGTTAACTTGGGTTTCCATCCGTGGTTGGCTGGCTGCATTGGCTTTAGGCCTGTAGGGAGGCAGAATGGCACGGTGGCTGTGTATGGAGAAGCCAAGCCGCCCACCTCAAGCAAAGAAAGAGAGCGGCTGGGACAGCACAGCCCCTCCCCAAACCCAGCCCACCGCGAATCCATAAACGGATTGATCCGGGCACGAGGTCAGAGCTGGCGGCCGCCAACCACATCTCAGACGCCCTCCTCTTGACATGCGCACGGGGGACCAAGCCCTCCCCTGGGGACGTGCCGCCTGGGAGACCTAGCCCTCCTCTCCACATGCCGCACAGGGACCAAGCCCTCTCCCATCCACGTGCAGCAATGGGGGACCAAGCCCTCCTCCCTGCACATGCTTAAAAGAGACCACACCTCCAACACAGGAGCTTTGGGGGTGTTTCCGACCCAAACATTAACACCCTCTTCGGTGCATCTCAAATATGTGAGTGAGCAGTTCCGGTTGGGAGGAGGGGCTGAGGGAGGCTGCCAGGCTGTGCCATGCCCAGGCCTCTCACTGGACTCTGTCCTTCAAGAGGTGGCTCTCAGGGGAGAGTTCCAGATACCCCAGAGCCAGCAGGGCCAGGAGACAACGTCCTGTCCCTGTGGGGCTCCAGGTTTGGTTAGAGGAAGCAGACCAGCAGAAGTTATGATGTCACATGGCGACAACTGCTATGATAAGGCCAGACCAGGGGCTAGAATAGGCCTGGCTGGGGGCTCAAGGCAGGCTTTGTGGGGTACCATGAAGGCCTGACCCCCGAAGGGCAAATGAGCCCCTCTGCAGCCTCAGCTTGGCTCCCCGAGTTCAGCACCTCTGTCCCTTGCACCTGCCCAGAACAGATCCAAGGCTTCTGGGAACTCTGAGAGCCACGTTCCCCCTGTCCCACACAGCCTACCTTCCTACATTGGGGCACAGAGACATAAATAATGAGGCCTCTGGGATCAGGCCGTGGTGAGCATGGGGCAGCTAGGGCCACCCCAGGATTTAGGTCAGCAGACGCCTGCCACAGGATCAGCCACCATACATGGGGGAGTTCACATTTGGACCTCAGGCCTGTTCCTTGACTGTCACCTTCACCAAAGACCTCAGATTCCCAAACAGCAGCAAAGACTGCCTGCTGTCCCTTCTGCTCCTTGGAAAGAGAACATCTGTCACACCCTGGGACCTCCAGGTAGAGGCTGTGCCTCCCAGCCTCCCTTGCAGCTTGGCGGCCGAGTCAAGCTCTAGCTGAAGGCAGGGGTGCAGAGGTGATGTGGGCGATTAGAGTCACATCCTTAAGAGAAAGTGCTGTGCCTGCGCCTCTCCTTCTTCCCCCTGGAATGCGCGGTGGTGACAAGCCATCTGGGACCTTGCAGAGGCTCCAGGGAGAAGCAGCCTGGGCTGCAGACACTCCAGACCACAGTTCAGGAAAAGACAGATGAGTTTCTTTGAAATCAGAGCTCAGCAGAGGTCCCTCTGCGGCCCGCATTAGTGACTTTGCTCCTCGGGAGCTCAGCCGAGAGTGGCTTCTGAGATTCCCGTCCTGACACTCAACCCCCTCGGGAGCTCTCTTCCCTGTTGAAAGTCTCCTCCATGGGAACATTTCTAGTGGTTTGTCTCCAAAGCCTACTCCTCTAAGCCCAGGGCGCATCTCTGACATTGCCTGCAGGTCCAAGTCAAGGTACCGGTGGAGCAGAGCTCTCCGTGGGGATGGAGATGATGAATCACATTGGCACTCAGGGCAGGGATTAGAGGTGGGCCCAAGGGGACACTGGTCCCAAGGAGGAAGGACAGCAGGCTAGGTCAGGGGGTGGTGCTGGAGATGGAGCAAGGTGCTCAGGTCTGGAGGCGGCGTCCACAGGTCTTGGTGGCAGGGCAATGTGGGAGGGGCTGAGGACGTCTCTAGAGTTCCTGGTTTGGGGGAGATCTCAAATCAGGCTTGGGGTGTTTGGGGTGGGAGGCACATTGGGGACATCCACGCAGGGCTCCTGGTGGGCAGTGGGGTGCAGAGAGCTGGGGCTCAGGGGAAGTCCTTGCTGGAAATGGAGTAGTTGAATGTGGGCGGTTGCTGGGGTGGCCACCCTGGCCTAGCTGCCCTTTGTCACATTTGGCTTGGGGTGACCATGGAGGAGAACACAGATGGGGATGCTCCCTCCCTGCAGAGAGGAGAGACAGGTGCTGGCAACAGCTTGTGTGATTAGGTGACCCATCTGGGGACAGCCTGGTGAGAGATGATCCCCTCCATGGGTCTCACTGGGCAGAGGTGCCATTGTGAGGTGGAGGATGGGCAATTCCCTGGCTCTCTACCCCTGCAAGCTGCCCACTGGCTCTCTCCCTCCCCTTCTCTTAGGTGAGATGCAGGTGAAAGCCCCTCCCAGTGGGGCCATGGTGAGGATTAAATGAGAACAGGCATGAGGGCCCCTGCAGGCTCCCAGTAGAGCAGATGTTCACTAAGTGTGGGTGGCATGCCCCGCTGTCCTCCTATCCCACTCAAGGGAGCCTCCACTGGCCAACCAGCTCTGCTGGGTGCAGTCCAGGACCCTGAGGGGTGTTTTGGTGACAGATCTTGATGGGGAGAGCAGTCCAGCCCTGATGTCACACAGCAGGCGTGGGGCTCGGGACTGTTCACCTTCGACCAGATCCCCAGCATCTTGCCAGTCTTCCAAGGGAGGCACGAGAACGTCAGTTCCATGCTTAAGAAGGGGTTTACAGGCTCTGCAGCCCCTCGTGGTGAGTGTGTGATGGATTGTCTCACGGGGATCCCAGGCACATGGGCGAACCCACACACTTGGCTCCGCTCAGACGCCTTCCCCGCTCGGGACGTGCTGAGAGCGAGGACAATCGGAACACAGACCGAGAGCCCGCCACACGCACACCTGCACTTGTGCCTCATTCTCCCTCACACCTGCCCTAGGAGGTAGCTAATTACACAGCCCCATTTTATAGATGGGGCGACTGAGGCCTAGAAGGAGCAAGTCAACAGCCAAGCTTGCACAGGGAGCCTGTGGCAGGCTGGGCTGTGACCCTTGGCAGCTAAGTTCCCGGGGCCCTGTGTGGACCTATTACTCACAACCCCCCCCCCTGGCTATTGCTGCTTCCTATCTGGACAGTCCCCTTGAAGCACTTTACAAACCCCATGTGTGTTGGGGTAGAGGAAGGTGGTGGCAGGTGGCCTGCTGAGGGTCACAAACGGAGGCCAGCAGCAGACCCCCCAGGGCTGATCCTGAGGCGACCACTGCCCTGCCCTTCCCAATGCTTTGCAGTTTCTGTTCTAGGCAGTGTGGTTCTGATGCTCTTACAGGAGCCAGACGGAGGAAGCTTCCAGGTGGAGTCTCACACGGGTCTGCAGGCAGATCCTGCGTGGCCCCTGGCCCTGGCTGGGTGAACGTTGCTCCCCTGCCAGCCACACTGTTTCCTGACCAGCTGGCCTTGGGTAGGCCCTCCTGAGCCCCCCAGGGCTCTGTCCTCTGGCTGGGCTGCAGGTGGCACTGCTGAGACCAGGTTCAGTGCACTAGACCTCCTCTTCTTGTTATTGCCTCTGGGCATGGAGGTTTTGTTTAAGTTTTTTGTTTTTTTTTTTACTTCAAAGCCTGGCTGAGTCACAGGCTTTAGACTGAGAGCTCTTGGACCCAGGTCACTGTGCTGCTGGGGCCTGTTAGTGCCTGGGGACATAACGTGGAGCTCCAGGGAGGGCAGCGGGAGCCTCCACAGCCAAGATCCTGGTCATTGGTCACTGGACAGGCACCATGATACCCACCTGGTCACTCCTCCCAGATCAGGCCCTGCTGACCTCCTCCTGCCTGGGTGCAGCCTGATCCGTTCCACTTCCAACCAAAGTGGCCGGGCTCCTGGGAGGGTGTCCAACGAGGAGAGGTCGGAGCTCAGTTTTGAAGGCTGGGCTGTTTCCTTAGGGAAAAGTCTAAAATCCAGAAATCCTTCTGCAGCCAGGCAGGGAATGAGTAGGGACCCAGGGGGACTGTCATCTGTCCCATCCCAAGGGAGCAGCCAGTGGAGGCCCTGACACGGCAAGAGTGGCTCACCATGCTGGATCTGCTGCTTTCCCGAGCAGCAGGAAGTCTGGGAAGTTTCCCAACATTCCGGTTACTGAAGCAGCCATGTGGCTGGGGCCCAGGCTGGAGGTTTCCAGCTGTGCCCTGTGGGCTGGGTGGCTTGGGGGAGGGGGGTCTTGGGCACCATGCTGCCTGATCACCCATCCACTGTCCAGCCAAACAGTTTGACAGGTCATCCTGCGGCCCCTGAGCTCTGGGGCCACATGCCCTGAACCCTGTGCTGATGCTGCCCCGGACCCCAGCTTGTCCCTCCTGGCCGTGGCTTCACTGCTGGTCCTTCCCTTCCAGGGCTGTTACACAGTGATCCTCAATGCCTTCGAAACCTACGTCTACCTGGCTGGAGCCCTCGCCATCGGGGTGCTAGCCATCGAGGTAAGTCAAGGCATGTGCCCGCTGCTCCCCAGAGGGCCAAGGCGGACCCAGGTGGCCTGCACCCCTCAGCCTCCCTCCCGAATCCATTTCCTTAGCTGTGGGTGCTAAGCCTGGAGCACCTGCCCCCTGCCTGGGACGCCCTTGGGCTCTGGAGATGACGCTGCTGAGCCAGTCTCTGGGCACTGGGAATGAGTAGTCACCGGCATCCCCAGTCCCCTGGAACCCTATCCCCACCGCTGCAAGGTGCGGGGTGTTTTCTTTCTTTGCTTGTTTGTTTCTGGTTTTTGGTTTTGTTTTTTTGCAGCACTGGGGATTGAACCCAGGGCTACCCAAGGTGAACTTTTGTGGAGGGAATCGGCATGACAGCCGTGGAGGGTGGGCTGCATTCCGTGATTATAGACCAGGCCTTTCTCTGGGGGACGTGCAGCGTCTCCGGGCCCTTGCTTGACTCACAATGATGGTCTCAGCCCCCTTTACCCAGGACCCCTGAGCCTCCCAAAAGCGAACGCGGCAGGACTGTGAGCCACCACTAGAGGGCGCGCTAGCCCACCGGTACAGCCCTCCCTCCCTTCTTGCTCTCAGTCTCAGACTGACAGCTCCAGGAGAATGGACGGGTGCACGATCACCTGTATCCCTGCCCATCTCCAGGAAGGGACACTTCTGGACTCAGTCAGCCCACTGCCTGCAGGGAAAAGAAGTGAGACAGCTCAAGCTACAACCTTCACTCCCAGCTTGCTGGGGCCTCCTCCAGGGTTCCCTGAGCACCTGGCACCATAAAAGCCCCCTTGCTCCGTTTCTCACTGAGCCAACAGGCTCTGCTGAGAGCAGCTTTGTGGAGTCTGTTGGAGAGGCAGGGAGAGAAGCCTTTGTTGAGCCCCACCTCGGTGCCGCAGTGCTATAAACGATCAAGTCCTCTCAAGGGGGCAGAGAAGAAAGATGTACCCATGCCAAGAGCTGGGGAAACCTCAGGGCCCAGCTCCCGGCTCTGTCTTTGCTTGGACCAGGTCATCTGAGATGGTTTCCTCCTGCAAAATGATGCTAACTGCTGTGCTCCTCCACGGGCCGTTTGAGGGTCACAGGTGACAGGGACAGAGGGTCACAGGTGACAGGGACAGCATGCCTGATGTGTTCCAGGGACTCCGGAGCAGAATCCATACATCGATCCTCTGCCCCTACACCCCGCACAGCCCACGAGCACCCAGGTGGGGCAGCCGCCTGTGCAAACCTTTACTGTGGCCGTGGCCTGGCAGTGCCCCTCCACTCCTCTGAGCCTCCTGGCAATTTGGCCGTGAGCCTGTGGTCTAGGGATTGTTCCCTGCACTACTTTTAAGAAGAGCTCTGGCGGTGGAGACAGTAGCAGATCTGCTAAGAGGGGAGTCCCTGACGCAGGGGCTCTGCCGTCCCACCAGCCCAGTGCCCCTAGGTGTTCAGTGCTTACACTTATAACTCTGTGAAGATTTGCACCTAACTGGCCTTTTAAGAAGCACTTACTAGAAGACAGGCCTCACGACATGGCTAGATGATCACCTTACATCTAAATCCCACTGCCTTCTTGCAAGCTGGAAGGCAGAGAGTACTGGCATTATGAGCATGGTCGCTGGGACCAGCTCCCCTGTTTATAGCTGTGTGACCTTAGGTAGGTTCTGTGGCGTCTCTGTGCTTCCTGGGAAAGCACTTCTAACTATGCCTGGCATGTGCGAAGCCCCCGTTAACACATTCAGGCCCTGAGAAGGGAAGCGGGAGCTGGGTGTGAACCCATGGCTTGGTTTCCAAAGCCACCCTCCCCAGGTGACTGGCAAAGAGGTATGCCCCAGGGGAACAAGGCTGAGTGTCCACCAGGGCTGACAGGTCAACTCTGGCTTTCTTTGCAGCTGTTCGTCATGATCTTCGCCATGTGCCTCTTCAGGGGCATCCAGTAGAGGGTGTGGCCTGAGGACTCACCCTGCCCACCACTGCCCAACACCGAAGCCCTCGCCCCTCCCTGTTTCTCCTGGCCCCAGGGGAGGCGGTGAGGCCCTCATGGACAGCCAGCAGGACCAGGGGCATATAGCTATTTTTTTAAATAGAACAAGTTGCAGACAGAAACATGGACTGACGCACCCTCGCCTGGACTCCAGGGCCGGTGCCACAGGCTCTCTGCAGGGGACCCAGCACCTGACCCAGGAACACCAGTCCCAGGCCTCCTGGGCCGGCTCCCCCGACAGCTTCAGGACCTAGTGCCAAGAAAGTGAGGATTTAGACAAGAGGCAAAAGCCAATCTCAGAGACAGCCAAAGCCTGGGAGGCCCCAAGGAGACGCAGTGGCCACATCCTTGAGGGCTCAGAAGCTAGAGGGCAGTCCCTGGTCTGACTTGGATGGAGTTGTCTCTGCTTTCGGCAGGGGTCAAGGGTGGACTTCATGTAGACACTGGCTGCAAGCGTGGCCCTGCTGCCATAAGACCCAGAGAGGGACAGTGGCCTGTCCACAGTCGCACAGCACGAGCACACTTGGCTCGTCTCCAGGATGCTGTCACTCTGTCCAGAACACCATCTAATCTGCTGCTCACAGACCCTCTGGCTTCAGCATCCTGGTTTTCCCAGGAAAGATGGGACAAGCTGACCAGGAACTGCCCCCTCCCAGCTCTAAAGATGTCTGTTCTACGTCCTCCTTTCCCTCCCTTCCCCATATCTCTATCGAAGCCCCCTGCAATGTACACACATCCATCCCCTGGCTCACACTGCCCACCTCTCCCCACAGACTCTCCCCTCCCAGTCCTTCCCCAACTCCCTGGCCGCCAGGATAAAACCTCCAAGATCACCTGGTTCTCCCTCTGCCCGCCCAGAACGGAGGCTGGGATGTGTTCAGCAAGACTCCTGCTGAGGTCTCTCGGCCCGCTTCCACTTCCTCCGTGCGCCCAGGGCTGGGGAGCTCTCTGCCTCCCGAGGAGTCTCAGCTCAGTGGACCGAAGAGGCTTCTGCTTTTCTGTGGTTCTGTCCATGCCCCGCCTGCTCCATGCCCTTCCTTGTCCAGGTCACACACCGACTCTGAAGCCCTCTTGTCTCCAGGCTAGAGAACCCCAGGGCATCTCAGCCAATTCTGCTGCAACCCAGGTTCCTGTCCTTCCATCCACATGACAGTGTCCCCTCCAGGCAGAGGCATTCACACCCACACAACCTTCACAACTATACACTCCAATTCCAGATCGTGTTGGCAAACGGACTGCAAGATGCCGCGACCCTGATCAATCAGCAATGGCTGCTGGGGGCTGCGCTGAGGGTCTGCTGTTTGGTCTTGGCTCAGTGGGCCGGGGCAAGGGAATTTCAATTAGCGATGCCTGTCAGACACCTCGGGTTTGATTAGTGATGTCTGCCACGGGCACAGGGGTGGAGGGAAGGCTGCTGCCTGCCCTCTCTCCACTGCCCTTCTTCAGTCCTAGGAAAAGCCTGCTCTGTCTTGCAAGCCACTGGCATCTGCCAGCTACCAGCTACCTGGAAGAGACCGAGCCACAGCTAGAGCCCCGTGCTGTGCCTGCTGCTCTGCTCAGGTCAGCCCTCCTCCTGCTGCTGTCCCCACCTGTCCTGACCTTCCTTCCAGGGCTCTGAGCTTCATCTTCCCAAATCATTCATGTGACAGCCCGCCTGGCCACTCCACCAAAACTGCCACAAGCTCCCCAGAGGCTGAGTTCCTGGGCCCAGGGGACTTGCAGCTGGTCCCAGGCTGAGAAGGGACAGGGGCAGGCCCCACTCTGGATCCCACACCCTTAGCTCCAACTTCCTAGGAAGACAAATGACTGGTCCCACCTTGACCAGAAATCCCACCCTGGGCGGGGCAGGACTGAATTCAATGGCACAGCTTTGGGGCTCCAGCCCAGGGGCACCCAGACTTCTGGGACACATAAGAGTGAGGCTCTGGAAGGAAAGGCAGGCCATAAGAGGGACATCTCGGGCAGGCCAGGGAGGAAGATCTGGCCCCGGCAGTTCTACAGTGGAACCAAGACTCCCGTCTCCTAGGGCTTTCTGTAAAAGAAATTGCCAAGGAGCCCTGGCAGCCCCAACTCGACCCCCATTCTGTAGCACCTCTGGGCTTGAAGAGGACACTGAGTCCCAGCCCCTGTGGCATCTGCCAAGGCTGGTAGCAATCTGCAAGGCCACCTGAGGTCTTCATCCAGGTCTGCAGATAGCTCAACGGGAGCTGTAGTACCAGGGACCCTGTGGGCTTGGTCCAGCTACAGCACTGTGTCTGCTGCTAGGGAAAGGGCGTCTCGTCTCTCCAAAGCAGCCAGAGCTGGAACTTTCTCCGACCCCATGAACAACAAGCAAGGCAGCCCCTGCCCTGTGCCCGGAGCCACTCCGTCTGAGAGAAGGAAGCAGGCCCTCCCCACACTGTTAGGGTCTAGTCTTGTCAATGGGGACCCCTTGGCTTCCCTGTCCCCCGACTACCCATGCCCAAGGGACCCAGCAGGGATTGTCTAAGCCAGCCAAGGCCCTGGCAGCCCCAGTCCTGGGAAGCCCCCTCCTCCCTTCCCCTTGGGTCACATGTTCAAAGTCTATTTTGAGATCTATAAACGTCGCTTGCAGTAGATAGCAGAGCTAATTTATCACGTTTATCTCCTGTGAGTCCCCTTTTATATTATATATCAAGAGGAGTTTTTGTAATATAAAACAGGACGCCCACACAGATGGTTTTGCACTGGTTTTTGTGACCGTTTCTTACAAAAAGAAAAAGGAACAAGGAATAAATAGTGACCGTGAGAAAGATGGTCCTGACTCGGGGCACGGGGGAGGCAGCTGGGGAGGGGTGGCCCTGGCTGAGAGTGAGTTGCACACAGAGGAGCCCTGGGGTACCCCGAGCTCGAAGGCAGAGGGGTCCCACTCTGCTTCCTCGTTAGATTTGGGGGCCTCTGTCCCTCTGCCCTCTGTCACTGCCTCCCCTCAACCTTCATGTCCCTCCCTTCTGCCCCCAAGCCATACAGACCTTACATGACCTCTGGCCCACCGCTACCCCCAGGCTTCTCAATGTTTAAGTCATGCTGTATTTCTTAAGGACAGCTGAGTGTCGGGGCCTGGGCAGCCCTGTCCCAGGGTGACCTTGTCGCCACCAAGGGGCAAGGCTGAGTTGCCCTCACATCCCCCAGCGGAGGCGTCAGATGAGTGGCCCCTCCATACAGACCCCCTACACAGCCTGGCCGCGGCCAGGGCTCTCCGCCTGCACATGTGTCCAGCAGGTATGGGCACGACAGGCCACCTGTCACTGTTGAGGAACAGCTGGACCTTCAAAGGCCTGCGCAGACCAGGCTCAGGCCTCAGCTACAGGTGGACACAGTCCCTATTTGCCCAGGGCTCCAGGGAGAGGGGAGCCTCAGGGGCAGCAGAGGAGGCCAAGAAGGGGCAGAGCACACACTGTGCTGGCTGGGCCACCGCTACCAGCAGCACAGCTGGGACACCCCCAGGCCCTTCTCCCCAGCTACGCAGTCATGCTGGAGACACCCCTCTGCGGGCACAGGCCACCAGGCCCGTGGCTGCAGGGACAGCCAGGCACAGGGTGGGCAGGGTGCGGGCTGGTGCAGGCAGGACAAGACCCAGGCAGAGGGGCACCCAGCAGCCATCTCTGTGGTGGCAGCCAGAGCTGACTGCTCCTGCAGACCACTGCGTCCACCCCCACCGCCACTGTGCCCAGAAGGGAAGCGAGCTGGCCTGAGGCTGTTGTTCTGCATTCCTGTCCCCAGGACATGGCTGCCATTCCCCGGGTGCAAGGAAGGAGCGTGTGGGAGCAAGGACTAAACCACAGAGGTGCCCTGCAGGAGTGCAGGCTGGGCTTCAGCTCCAGGGGACCCACTGCTGCCTCCTCCAGGGCATTGGGGAAGAGGAGAGGTGACAGGAGGCTGAAATACTTCTATTTTCTTCCCCTGCCCTACCCAGCCACGCCTGGGGACAGCCAGGAGGCCCAACAGAGGCACCCTGGGGAAGGGGTGGCAGGGGCAAGAAGTTGAGCCAGGGGGACATCAGGCCTTGGAGGACATGTCAAGGGACAAGAACATACCAACTGCTTTTCTTCCTCACCTCTAAACTGCTGCACTGACAAGCAGCCTCCATCCGGGGCTGTCAGTGTGTCCATCTGTCTAGGGGCGACATGGGCATGGCCTCCGGCAGCCTCAACTCAGGCAGCTGAGGCGGGGGTTCCAGGGCCTGGGGTAGGGGCAGCCCTAGGGGCCTAGAAAGGCCCGAGAGGTCAGGGTGGACCGGGCCTGCGGATGGGGACAGAGCTTCTGGCTGCAGGTGGCCCCCAGGTGGCCAGTCCTCACAGCAAGGTCAAAGGGAAAGGGGTCTGTGGGCGAGGCTTGTGCGCGCAGGCGCGTGCGCTCAGGGTGTGGGGCCCCGTTGCTGAGGGCCTAGACCGCGGGTTAGTGGCCAGGGTCAAGTCCTCAGGTTTTCCAGGCATACAGAGAAGTGGAGCTCAGCTGCTTAGGCCCTAGACTGACGGGGGCAGGCGGGGCAGCCCACAGCCTCTACTGCCAGGGAGTCCTGGCAGAGGAGCCCACGCAGCCCACAGGAAAGGAGGTGCTACTGTGTGGGGTGAGGAATGGGTGCAAAGCCTCTCCTCTCCCCAAGCCAGCATGTCAAACCTGAAAGGCCAGAGGGTCACAACATCTGGGGATTGCCCAGGAGGGAAGGAAGGTGCCACCTCCCTGCCTGGGGCAGGCTGGGGCAGAGCAAGGATCCCTCCTGCCTCCCAGGAACCAAAGGGGAACAGAGGCCCCACAGCCACCCTAACCCAGGCACGGGCAGGTCCCCTGGCCCAGCTAGACTTTCTTGGGTTTCCGGCCAACTTGGTAATAGTAGTAAATGCTGATGGCCACGAAGAGGAGGCGGCTGGCCAGGAGCAGCAGGATCCCCAGGGACATGAGGCCCGTCTCAGCCAGCGTGGCAGTGACCACTGCAGGAGGAAGGTCAGAGGTCAGGGGAGAGGTGTGTCCTCCCCTCCCCACCCCCACACTCACACAGAATGCCAGGCTGAGCCAGCTGAGCCCAGGGGTCCTGCCCCTGCCCCTCCTGATCCCACAGACACCCCCATTCTGATGTTCCCCACATGGCCAGTGCCAGGGCAACAGTGTGTGTGGCTGCTCGGGTGCTGAGCATCCAGGTGAGCTCTGTGTCCAGGGCTCACCTGCAGGAGGGCGCACACAGGCGCACTCACGGGAAGCCACACCAGGCCCCACCTCTCTGTTCCCTCCCCACTCCCCACAGGCAAACCCCAGGGGCCAGTGGAAAGGCCGGGCAGAGGGCCCACCTGCACCCCCTCTGGCCTCCTGCACTGCCCGGCTCGGGACTCACCCAAGAACTGGACCCCAAAGTAGCAAGCTTCGGTGAGCAGAGTCCACCGAATGATGACCTTCTCAGCCGTGTAGAGGGCGTTCCACATGATCAGGGAGATGCCTGCGTGGGCACAGCGAGCACAGGGCAGGGTCAGCCCCATCCGCACAGGGGCCAGCTCCTCCTCCTTCTGGCCCCTGGAGGCGGCTCCTGGACGTCCACACCCTCAGCCCTGCTCACTCAGATCACAGCACAGTCCCTCTGGGTCCAGCTCTGCTCTTTAGCCTGCTTGTGTCCTTCCCAAGGCCCTATGGGACACTGAGCCAATCACTGTCTCTTGCTGGGACTCAGCCTTCATGTGCACAGTGGGGGAGGCGAGCTCTTGACCCACATCCTGTGCTGGCGATTCTGGAGTCCGCTCTCATGCTCAGCTGCTCCTAGACTGCCTTTCTCTCCACACGGTCTCCGATGAAAACCCCCCAGGGAGCGGGATGGACCGCATCTTTTAGAGGAAGGATCAGCACCCCAGGCTCTCTGCGGGCACCCAGATGAGCCAACCAGTGTGCACTCCTGTGGCTGCAGACTCCCCAGTGCCCCAACTGGGGGTCTGGCACTATGCAAATGAAGGCCCAGCAGCATCTCCACCACTCCTTCCTCAGAGGTCTCTGAGCTGCTCTTGGAGGTAGCACACAGTCACAAGTGGTGTGTGTGTGCAAAGACCCGGTGGGCACCATCAGGTGTGGCTGGAGTCCAGTGCCCCCTGTGGGATGTGGGGAAGGAAGATACGGGGCAGCAGGCTGAATCCACCTCATTGAGGACCCTGAATGCCAGGCAAAGTTGCCAGGACTTTATTCTGTAGGCCATAGGGAGCCATAGAATGTTTTAGGGAAGGAGAGGGGTACCACTTATGTTGAGCTTTAAAAACTATAATTCACCTTCCTAAGAGCCACGGTGTGCAACTCAGATTATAGAGGAAGCAGAAGTGGTTCAAATGCTCTGGGAGTGGGTGTGAGGGGTTCTGCAGATACTGCATTGAGCCTGCCTCCGGCATGGAGGCTGTGAGGCCCGGATGCTTGACCTGGGCTTCATCCACCTGGGTATCCCAAGGGCCTGCGCTAACAGCGAGCGGGGTGGTAGAGACTTCCATAGGTGCAGTCCACTGATTCCACTGATGGCCACAAGATGGCAGCACATGCCCAGCAGACGCACCACAGGAGGGGCAGGGCTGCCTGGTAGGGTCCCATCACTCCCCCAAAGTCCACCCCAGCAATACTCACTGAGGAGGGCGCCACCGTAGAGGCGGATGGGGGTCTTGCTAGTGACCTCGGCTCCATCGAAGACAGCATCGTAGAGCTGGTCTGGGAAGGCCAGGGCCTGTGGACAGCCAGAGGGTCAGGGCCAGGCTCAGAGCTGGGTGAACTTCCCACGTGCATCTTCCTTCCCCCAGGAAGAGGGCCGGATCCGTGGGGCAGTTCAGGGTCAGGACCTTGATTGTGCCCACCCATCCACAGGACAGGAGCTCTGGGGTTCCCAGGGCAAGGAGCAGGGCCACAGACTACGGATGTCCCAGCACGGGTGAGGATGTCAGGAGCCAGGCCCGTGTGGTCAGCATGATGGCAAAGGGGACAGGGAAAAGGAGGGGTCCCCAGTGAGCAGCTAGAGGAGGCCGGGAAGCCACACCCAGGGCCCGTATCTGGCTCTGAGCCTTGGGTCCAGCCAGCCGGGAGGCTAGGATCTGCCCTTGCAGAACCCTGGGCCAGTTCCCAGGTCCCAGAGGGTGGCAGGTGGGGTGAGGGCTCACCATGATGGCAATCCCAGAGAAGAGCACAGCAGAGACAAACTGCCAGACCCTGCGGAGACACAGAGCAAGGTCACAGCCAGGACCCTCAAGGTCAGCCCTGGGCCAGGGGACCTCCCCAGCCCAGATGCATGGTGGGTAATGAGATGGGGTGGAACACAGGGCAAGACCACAGTGGGCGGAGGCCAGGTGAGGCGGGGGCTTACACACTCCCCACACACAACCCCCGGCTTCCCCCAGACAGCGCTCAGGGCCAGTGCTCACCTGAGCCCCAGAGGCTCCCGAACAGCAAACTTGATTTCATTGCCCAAGACCTGGCTGATCTGCAGACACAGGGAGGGGTTAGGGGCAACCGGGGGAGCAAAGGAAGGTCCCAGCACCCCATCCACTCCTTCTTCTCCTAGAGCCCCGGGGCATGCTCAGAGGCCCACCTGAGCACCTCTGCTTGGCAAAAGATTCCCTCCGACCCCGTTGGGTGGAGGCTGCCCCTTATCCTGCCTCTCCTTGGCACTAGGTTTAAGAGAAGCTGAAAGTAAGGTGGCTAAGAAGCTCAGCTATAATCCCAGAGGCTCAGGAGGCTGAAGCAGGAGGATCCCAAGTTAGAGGTCAGCCTCAGCAACTCAGCGAGACTGTCTCAAAATAAAAAGTAAAAAGGACTGAGGATGTAGTTCAGTAGTAAAGCACCTCTGGGTTCAATCACCAGTACAAAAAAAGTCCCCAAAAATAAAATAAAAAATGGAAGCTTGGTGTGGGCTGGTCCTGCCACTTACTGATGTGGCTCAAGAAAGTTGCTCACCCTCTCTGAGCCTAGGCCTTGTCATCTGTAGAGTGGGTGAGTAACGGAATCCACACACCCCAGGCCTAGCGAGATTAACCAGTGCGCATTACCTGCCGCACTGTTATGGCCCCCCGACATCTGCCTTAGGTCTCTAACAGGGATGGAGGTGCTAGGGCTCCGCAGCTCTGGGGGCCTCCAACACTTCTGGGATTGGGCTCAGAGGCACCTTGGAGCGGTGCACCTCCCCGTCATCGTCCTCGCCGCCCACGCCCAGGATCTTGCGGGTCTTCAGGCGGCTCACGAGGTCTGTCTGGCTGTGCTTCTTCATGAGAGGTGGGGGCTGTGTGGCTGCCATGGTGTCCTTGAACCCGGCCTCTGCAGAGGGGCTGCAGGACAGACACCGGTTCAGAAGGACGTCCTGCCCAGCTTCCCGACAGCAGGGGGAGCCCACACCCCAGCCAGGGCCCGGGCAGCAGACAGCTCCCTGCTGCCTCAGTTTCCCCATCTGTGAAGTGGGGCTGGGATGCTGCCCAGATTCTTCCAGCTCCGAGAACTCCCCTGACCTAAGTGGACACAGGACCCGGGGTGATCGGGGTGGATGGGGACTGGTAGAGGGTGTGGCCCCAGGAAAGGCAGCCAGGCCTGATGGAGCCACGCCCTCCCCCAAGCCCTGGCCATGGGTCAGCGAAGCTTCCGAGAGGGGACCCCTGGCCAAGCTTGGGAGGGCTTCTGAGCTCTGGGTCCAGGGCCACGCTGATCTGTCCAGACAATACTACTGCATAGCCAGTCCTGCCTCCCTCATGTCCCCCCAGACAACCTCCTACAAACTGCCAGGACCCAAGGAAGGGGCAAGGTTGTCACAGACACTGGAAGGAGGCTGGGAGTGCTGGCAGGGGCACAGTAGAGGCAGGCAGCTGCCCTGCCCTCCCGGCCACCAAACCCCCACCGGTCCCCTGCTCACCCACAGCTGCCCATGATCGTCCACAGCCCCCAGGTCCCAGCCACCCCTGAACATCTGTACCCAGTGTTGAGCACCTACTGTAAGTCAGGCGCTGTGCTGGGTGCTGGAGAACAGAGATGAGCCGAGCGCCTGTCCTGCAGGTGGCGCAGTCTAAAGAGGAGACAGGAGTGTCCGTGAGGAAAGGGGAAAGCTCTCAGGCTGGCCCCATGTGGCCCTGAGCTCATGAGCCACAGCCTGCAAGATGGTCACGACTTGGTCCAAAACTGCACACCAGGATGTTCAACAAAGACCCCAATGAATGACACCAGTGCCCTCCCACAGCCCCACCTGTGCTAGCATGCATTTCCCCCAGCGACCTCCCGCTGGCAAGCCACAGAGCTCAGATGCCACCTGTCCCTCCCCCAGAGCACCAGCTGTCCACTGCTGTGTCCCCAGCAAACCCCTTCCTCTGAACCCCAGCCAGGCCTGCAGAAGTGGGGTGCAGATTGCCCCCCACTTATGAACCTGCCAACCTCTTAAAATAAGCACCCAGACAAGCATCGGGACAAAGGATCAGACTGTGGGATGTGACTGCTGTGGCTTAGGGGGCGATAAACAGGGAACCCTACACCTGTCACATTCAGAAGGGACAGCAGAAGTTAGTGCTGGGGGCCAGGTATGGGGGCACTCTCCTGTGATCCCAGCAGCTCAGGAGGCTGAGGCCGGAGGATCACAAGTTCAAAGTCAGCCTCAGCAACTTAACAAGGCCCTGTCTCAAAATAAAATAAATAAATAAATAAAAAGGACTGGGGATGTGGCTCATTGGTTCAGCAACCCCTAAGTTCAATCCTTGGTCCAAAAAAATCGAAAAGTCAGTGCTGTAGTCTTTAGTGGGTGTGACATCTGGGTCCCATGGCCCCCACCCGATCCCCCAGGCCTCAGTTCCTTGCCTGTGGCATGGGGCTGGCTATGAGTTTCCCCCTTGCGCACATGCCCTAGGGAAATGGGAAACAGCCCCCAGGACCCCGAGAGCAGTCCCACCACCACGACACGGGCCAGTGGCAGGGAAACGGGGATTATCTTCAATCTCACTGCTCCTAGAGGGCACCTCAGCCACCACCTTCCCATGAATCCAGATAGAAGCTGCAATCAGCCAGAGTCCCTCCTGCCACCAGGCCTGGCTGCCAATAAGAGCCAGCGAGAAGCAGAGGGCAGGGCTTGGTCCCCTGGGCTGTCCCTCACTGAAGGACGCTCCAGGTGTCACCTGGCCCTTGCCTCCTCTTCCGGCCTCCCATTTGGTCTTTGTATTTTAACACATATAGCAAAATCAACCTTTTTTTGTTGTGCAACTATATGAATTTTAGTACCCAGGCAATTCACAGAGCTGCCACCTCCAAGTCAGGACATGGGGCAGTTTTATCACCCCCAAAACTCCCCTGTGCTGCGGCAGCCGGGGCCCCTCCACAGCAGCTCCAGGCAACCTCAGGTCTGCTCTCTGTCACCACAGCCTGGCTCGGTTTTCTCAACTCTGCTGGGTAAACAGTCATAAAGCACACGGCCTCCACACCCGGCTCTGGCATTCAGCACGACGTCTCTGGGGTCCTTCCAAGTGGGAGGCCTCAGCAGACCGCTGCTGTTCACTGCAGAGCTGCGTCCGTAGACCAGGTGTGCCAGTCTGTGTATCTCTTGGTTGGCGGAAGACATCTGGGTAGACCCGTTGTCCAGGATTACGATTAGAGCCACTATTACCATTGGTGCCCAGATTTGGGTGGCACCACGCATTTTCACATCTCTAAGGTAAATGAGCGGAGGCCAGGTGAGGCAGGGGCTTACACACTCCCCACACACAACCTCCGGCTTCCCCCAGATAGCGCTCAGGGCCAGTACTCACCTGAGCCTGTTCCTTAGTTTCCCTATCCATAATTAGGAAAAGAAAAGATCCTACCTCATAGGGATGTTTGGAGGATAAAAGACACCTGGTACTTTAAAATGGTGAGGGCACCTGTCCCCAGTCCACCCTGGGTATCCCAGCCAAACACTGGCTTTGGGGCAGGCATCTATGGGTATGAATTTCAACTGTACCTTCGCACCAGCTGTGTGGCTTCAGGCAAGTCACCACAGCTGGCTCAGCCTGCCCCATGAATGGGGGGATAATAAGAATGCCCACCCTGTGGAAGAGAGAGTGAGCTTAGGTGGGTCTCTGCAGGCCACGTGCCTGCCCACGAGGGACTGGGCCCTTCCTCCTACCTCTCGGTCTCCACTCAGCCATGCAGTGGAAAAGGCCAGCTGGCCAGGCCCGCCAGGCCTCCTGTCCAACTGAGCCTTCTGAAGGGCCCAGGGCTTCCCCGGCGCCTGGCTGGGGTTGGCAGGAGGGCTGCCCTCCACCCCACACTCGGCTGCCTGGGAGAAGGGAAGAGGCTTGCAGACCCCGTTGGCCCTCTGTCCCAGCCAGCCTCCCTACCAGCCTCTCCCACTGGCCGGAGCGATCCCAGCCTTCAGCAGCAGCCCCCACTTCTGAACCTCTGCCCCTGTGGGAAGTCCCCCTGCCATTCTGCTCCTCATTCTCTTGTTCCTCAAGGCCAGCGCTGCAGGCCCTCTTCCAGGGGGTCTCCCCAGAGTCCTCCCCAGCTCTGGGCCTAGCTAGTCACCGGCCACTCCCAGCTTACACTCTTAGTCATTTCACAGCAGCTCGGTTTCCGAAAAATCTGAAGGGAACAAACTTTAGCCCAAGACGGCTTTGTGTTCACGCATCTCTGCTGCTCTGAGGTGCACAGTAGGTGCTATGTCAGCGCAGGCCTCGGGAACAGGCTTCCCTGACCCCAGGCAGGCCCCTGGGTATCCGGGTGGTTGGGGTAGGGGGTGAGCTGAGGGATCAGGGGCTCTGCTCCCACTAAGACCCAGCAGTGTGCGGAGGGGCTGCAAGTGCTCCACAGGCCAAGGTCAGACTCCCTCCAGTGCCATCTGATCCACCGTGACCTCTGAGAAATCTCCAAATAGCTCCTGCTGGCAGCAAGTGGACTCCCCCCAGTGTGATCCAGGCCAGGAAGAGAGGGGTTTATCTGGGGACACAAGTGTCAGCAGAGGATGACAGAGTTGGGGTAGGGGAGCATATTCTTAAAGACTGGGAAAACTCAAAGCCTACCTCTTTCTCTTAAATGCTCTGTGATCTCAGGAAAGTTACTTAACCTCTCTGAGTCTCCATGCCCTCATCTCCACCCAGCTCACAGGTTCATGATGCAGAATAATGAGAACATGCCTCCAAGGGGCCTGGCACACAGCAAGTGCTCTATAAAGGAGAGCAATTAATAATTAATGGGCGCCTGCCCAGACTCAGCCCTGGGCGGCAGATCGGATGGGGCTGGGGCACCATTCCTACGCAGATCCTGGAGGACTTCCCCCAACTTCCCTGGATCCTTCCCAGGAAGCTGGGTTTCCATAGAAACAGATGGACTGCAGAGCTGTCCCGACCTGGAGACTGCGCCCAGGAGGGCTGACTTAGAAAACCTGAGGGGCCTGGGCAGGGGAGGAGAGGAAGGGACCCGGAACATTCAGCAGCTGCAGAGGCTGGGGCTGCAAGGGGAAGTCACTGCTGCTGAGCACCCAGCCAAGGAGCCACTTCCTTTCCCAGCCAGGCTCCTTATAGCAACTGTCCCTCCCCATCCCGCCCACATCTGTGCAGGGCAGGGGGGTTGGGACCCGCTCCAGATCAGGAACCCGGGAATCCCCTCCAGCCCTCGGAGAAGGGCCGTTTTCACCCCCATTTTACAGACGAGAAAACTAAGGCCCAAGTGACTTATCCAAGTGTCTCTCTTGCTAAGTGGCAAGGCTGGAATTCAAACCGAGTTAACCACGAACTGTGCTTTAATTAGATCTCCTAAGAGGAGCCTGTGCGTGCATTTGTGTGTGTGTGCGCATGTGTGTGTGTGCGTGTGTATGTGTGTGTGCGTACATGTGTGTGTGTGTGATGGTGGAGGAGGAGGGGAATGTTTGGTGAGCTGGTTCCCCACACAGCTACTTGGCGTGGCACCTGCCCTCGAGAGTGCTGGCATCCCTGGCCTCTCTGGGGTTTAAGGCTCTGTGCCTCCAGCGGGACCTGGGGAGGGCTGCAGCGCAGGAGCCCCATTGTTCTGTTATCACACTGGTAAAAAATAACTGGAAATGGGGCCTGGCACAGGGGCAGGCAGTGACAGATGGAGCCTCTGGGGGCCTGGGCAAGGGTGGCAGGGGGACATCCAGAGCTCACATCATCTATGGTCCCATGCAGGACAGGCCAGCAGTCCTGGGGTGAGATGGGGGCACCCTGCGCCTCGCCTGGGCACTCACACACAGTGAACGGCTTCTCGGGTGCTATTCTGGCAGGCAGGGAAGCCTGCCCAGCAAGACTGTCCTGGGGTTAGAGCCCAGACAGAAGTCACAGGATGCAAAAGAGGTGTCAACCATGGGGCTGTGCTAACACTGGTACAGCTGGGGTGCAGGTCCTCAGGGTCATAGGCTAAGGGAAACCACAGCGAGGCTGCCAGGAGGCTGATACCGAAGGGACTCTGGGTGCCAGGCCTGCCTTGGTGGGCCTGTCTCTCAGGTAGATGGGGGCAGCAGCATCCCTGCGGGCTGAGGCCAGGCTGCCCTAAAGCAAGTACAGGAAAGGGCAGAGCCCCTGGGGGAGCAGAGAGCATGGGGTGCACGCTGTGGCAGCACTCTGAGCCCTGACAAAGCCAAGAAAAGGATCCCACGCCCCACTCCCAAGATCCGCCAGGAAAACGACCCTGGGAGCAGGGAGCACAGGGTCTGCCCCGCCGCCAGGAGGCTGGGGATGAGACTGGGCAGCTGAGGCCACAGCCGGACTCCACAGCCACCGCGAAGCCAGGGCCTGTCTTCGGGACTCAGTTTCCTTGTCTTTAACACAGCCTGAGGTCTCCAGGACCCTGTCAAAGGCTCCGGCTTCACTCCCTGCCCTCGCCCCCGCTGTCCACCCTCCAGCCACCGGCATCCCTCTGTGCCATGGGCCCCCTCAAGCTGCCCTCCCCAAAGCCCACCACCTTGGCCACTGGCCACCACCGGCCACCTGCCACCACCTCGGCCACCACCTCGGCCACCAGGGTTCCTATCTTTCCACTAGCTCTCTTTCTTTTGAAGTGGAGGAAAACCCAAACTTTTGTTATAAACATGTCAGAAGCTTCAAGGACAAAAACAAACATTCCCTGCTGTGCTGCAGTGGGCGAGAGGGCAGGCAGGGCAGGGAAGAGCGTCCCTGAGGGCCGCACCCCACCAGGCGGCTGTCAAGGCCATCCATCACCACTCAGAAGTCACCAAAAACAGGGCTGGAGCGGTGGCTCAGCGGATTCAGCGCTCGCCTGGCATGCGCAAGTGTGCAAGTTCAAGCCCCAGAACCACAAACACAACCAAGTCTCAGAGCAAGGAAAGCCATGTGAAAAACTAAATAAAAATTGATTGATTCTCTCTGTCTCTCTCTCACTGTCACCTCTTTCTTAAGAAGGAGAAGGAGAAGGAGAAGGAGAAGGAGAAGGAGAAGGAGAAGGAGAAGGAGAAGGAGAAGGAGAAGAAGAAGGAGAAGGAGAAGAAGTCACCAAAAGGGCCTTTCCTCTCTCCACTGCCACTCACAAAGGGCAGGGCATATGGAGAATTCCTGTCCTTCTCAACCCAGAGTGGGCCAGCCTGCCCCTTGGCCTGGTGACCACATTGAGGCCCTCAAGACAGCTGGTGCCGTCATCATCCTCATCCTTGTTGGGACAGCCAGGCTTCCGGATCCCAAGGGGCTGGGGCTTAGTGAGAACACAGCAGCTGACCCCTCCCCTCCCCCCACCCCTTGGCCAGGAGGAGAGGCTGGGGTGGGGGGCTTCCTAGAAGGGATGCTCTGCCATGTTGAGGCAAGTTGCTTCAGAAGCAAGAGGTGATTTGTATTCTGGGTGAGTTGGATGCAGGCAGATGGATCCCCGTGCTTTCCCCAGGCCCAGGATGGGCGAGAATCACAGTCCAGGAATGAGTATCCCCAGCATTCAGGGCTGTTGCTTAGTGGCTAAAGGTATAGGTCACCACTCAAAAGGCCGGTGCTTACACCCCAGCTCTGCCACCTACTGGCTGCCTGGCTCTAGACCCAGGACCTCAGTTTCCACATCTGTTAAATGGGTACAGTAATGATACCTACCGCTCACTGATGAGAAGATGCACACAAACCTTCCAGAATGGCACCTGCATGATAGCTTGTACCTGCTAACACGTTGCTGTTGTTATTTTTAATACCAGGAAACAATTTCTTTGCCTGTTTCTCCTTCAACCAATCTAGCTTCTGAGCTGGCCCTCTTGCCCAGACACCATGGGAGGGGATGGCCATAGGAAAGAAGTGGGAAGTGATTTAGATATTTGTCTCTGAGCATCACTTCCCTCATCTACAAGGGGAGGCGGGGTGTGCTCCCACCTTCCTGTGTTCCAGCCTCAGGCCCTGATCTCCCAGTGCACTAGATAATCTGTTCGTTTATTAGTCATTTGCCTCCCCCACCTTTAAGTGTCACCTCCGTGAGGACAAGCGATTCCTTTTGTCCACAGCTATCTCCCCCAATGTGCTGCATTTGCTCCATAAATAAATTTTGGTGTAGTGCTCACAAACGTGTTCGATAAAGGAAAGTAAACAGCAGCCCAAGAACGCTGTGTGAATGAATATGGGTGCTGAAAATCCCACCCCTCCTCCCGGCCAGGGGAGAGGCAGCCCTTCCTCCAGCAGAGGGCCCGGCCCTCAGAACTTGGGGAGAGAAGGGGCTCAGTAGGGGCTGGAGGAGCTGCGGGGGTCCTGGGGACAGGGCTCCGCAGAAAACGCCCAGGGCAGTGGCCAGACTTGGGCCCCTCTCCTCCTTTGGAAATCTTGATGATTGGAACAGCTGTGGGCACAAAAGCCAGGGCAGCTGGCCCCTAAGACGCGGGGGCCCGAAAGGAACAGGAGGGGCCGGAGCGTCAGTTTTACAGATGAACAACAGAGACCTGGAGAATACTCATTGCCTAACAATCCCACTCGGGGTAGACAGTGCCCCCTCCTGGTTCCTCAACAAAGCGACCCCCGAGTCCCTGGGATCTGCAGGCGGCAGGTCGCGCCCCTCCGTCTCCCCGCCCCTCCCCCGCGCCGTTCACAAGCCACCAGAGGTAGAGGTCCAAGGGGCAGCTCAGTAGGGGCGCATGTTTGCAGCCTGGGGGACTTCTCCCCACAGTCTGGCCGGGTCCAGAAAAGTTTGTCTAAAAGAAACCAAACAGGAAGTGCAGTGGCTGGGCTGTGGGCGGCCTTGGCCATCTGCGTCGGGCTTTGGGCAGCCACCGGGCTCAGGGGCTCCGCCCGGGTCCCACCTTCACCCCCAACCACCCCCACCCCCGCCTCCGGAGCTCGCGGAGAAACCCGCTTCCCCAGGGCCGCCAGGAAGAGGCGGGAGATTGGGTGGGGGCGAGGGAAGGTAGCTCCAAGGGACCCAAAGAGATAGCCTGGCCCTCGGGGAGCACCAGGAATGGGCACGACGTTCCAGCCTTTCGTCTATAGAGCCCCTGGGGTGGTGCGAGTACTTTGCCCATCGCAGGGGCCCCGGCCAACGGTGCCCCAGGCCAACGTCCCCAGAATGCCCAGTTCTAGCTGATCGCGCAGCCTGGGGACGACGAGCGGGGGCGTCGTTGACCACCTGCGCTCCCCTTCCCATCTCGGAGCTGGGGCTTAGAAGCGGCCCGCGTTTCTGCCCGCTGCTCTCCAGCCCGGGCACTAGGATCTCTCCCGGCCTTGCCCCTGCCCTCTCCGATCTGTCGCTTACCACCCGGCTCCACACCCCGCCTCCCACTTTCCGAGACTCGGGCTCATGGCAGCTGGGTGCCCCCTGCCCCCGGCTCCTCCAGCCCAGCCTCCTCCCGCACCCCCACCCACACCCCCACCCACACCAGAAGGTCGCGCCAGACTTGTGGGCAGCTTCAACTCCGCCGCCACCACGGTCGCGGCCCTGCGGGGGCGAAGATCGAGGAACCCGCAAGTTTGTACAGCGCACTCCCAGCGCCGGGAAACAAAGGCGGGAGGGGGTGCGGTAGGGAGAAAGATGGAGGGGGAGGGGAGAGAGCACTGTGCACGAAGGACTGAGACCTCAACGAGAGACAAACTGCTCGGTTCCTTTCTTGCTCCGAAGCAGAGGACGCGAGCCCGAAAACCCCAGGCCCGGGGAGACATAAACAGTCCGAGAGGAAGGAGGCGGCGGAGGCAGAAAGCCCCGGGGAGAGAGGGAAACTGAGTCAGAGGGAAGATAGAGCGCGAAGGGACAGCGGGACGGCGTCTTGCGGAGCCAGGGAGGGGACCTGCTGAGTCGCGGAAGAACCCGCAGGTGCCCGGCTGTCCCGGCGCCCGGCTGGCGCGCGCGGGGTGCTGCTGCCCCCTGCGATCCCTGCGGCCACGGAGCCTCGCGGGCTGTGCTGCGCAGGCAGCGGCGGCGGCGGCGGGGCGGCGGACTTACGTGGCTAGCGCATGCTGGCGCCCGCGCGGCGCGGAGCTGGCGTGCTCGGGGGACCTCCGGCCCTCGCGCCTCACATCGCGCCACCGCTCGGGGCGGCCAGGGCAGGGCAGGGCAGGGCAGGGCAGGGCAGGGCAGGGCTGGCTGGAGTCCTGCGCCGCAGGCTTTGCCCGAGTCTTGGCGGTCCGCGCTGGTCCCTCCTCTAGTTCCGCGCACAAGCCAATGGCGCGCCGTCCCCTCCCACGCGCCCGGCTGCCTCGCCCCCGAGGTGGCCGCAGGGGCGGGAGCAGAGGGGTTGGGGGACTCGGCCCCAGGCTCTCCAGCCAAGGCGTTGCTGGAGATCGCCTGCTGGGGGCGCACCCATACCTGGAAGAAGGCGCTCGGCAGTGGAAAATCCAGGACGGGATACCCAGGAGTGGCCCGCGTCGCCCGGGAGGACTTTGTTGGCAAGTTCTGAAGACGGCGCCCCTTTCCTGGGACTTTCAACATCCCCAAGGATTGGCAGATCATCCTGTCTTGATCTTTGTCCCCTAGACTGGGGTCTGAAATGGAAGGGACTGCTTTGTCTGGTGGCGACATTCAAGTGTGACAATGCTCACCATTTGCTGAGCTCCCGCTTGGGGCCAGACTCCGAATGCTTAAAGAGTTGCAAATTTGAAATCATTTGCTTCTCACAACCGCCTCGAAATGATCAGTCGGTATGAGTCAATAGGACGCGTCCTATTTTATAGATGGTCATCATTCTATCCTAGGCCCACCTTTCTCTCCCCTGCCTGGCGTGACTTTGCCAAATAATATGATCCCACCTCAACCACCACCTTCCTCCTCCACCCTGAAATGCAACCTCAGCGATGTTCCTGTAAATTGTGCTGTATCTGGGGCTACTGGATGTTTAGGGGGTACACAGTTGTCATTCTATCCCTGCATATGCCGTTGGGGACACCATGTGAGGATGGGGCTTGGGGTCCTGGAGGCTGTCTAGGAACCTGCCTTAAAGAACCCCAACTCCTCTCCCTTATTTCTGGGCTTGTCACCTTAGGACTGGTAAGGTGATCTCTGGCCCACCTCATCTCCCACTCTGTCCCCTCCTGCTTGGAGTAAAGCTGAAATTTTTTTCTAATGGTCCACCCTGAATCTGGAGGAGGGGTGGGTGCAGAGGGAAAAGGAAAGTATGACAGATGACATGCTCCATTTCACAAGGTAAGTAGGACAGCCAGAGGGGAGTGGCCACCTCAGGCCTTTAGCTAGGTCTGATCTGGATCTGAGAGCTTCCTGCACCGGTTTCTTAAAGGTTAATTAAGCAGGCTCTGGAACCAGACAGCTGGGTTCAAATCCTGACTCTGCTTCTTAGCGACAGTTTGCCCTTGGGCAAGTGGGTTACCTAACCTCATGCCTTGTTTCCTCATCTGCAAAATGGGGTGGACCAAGAGCAGGAAGCCACCTATGTTGCTACATTGACCAAGAGCAGGAAATCTCCTACCTTGTGGAGATTTCCAGATAATAGCAGCAGCTCGAGTCTATTGAGCACTGGCTGTGTGCCAGGCACTCGGGGCTGCTGTGCCCAGCAGACTCCCATTGCCCTCCCCAGAACTGGTACTGGGCACGAGAGGCTGCACCCTTTGCCAGGAAATAAACAGAACAGTGCTTAACTTCCAGTGCTCAGTGACTGTTGGCTGTCCCAATTACCAAGGTAACTAAACTCTGATCCGTAGTGCCACCAACTCTGCTCCAAGCCAAACACCTCACTGGTAATAACCAATAGTGAATGAATCTGTCAACAATCATGTTGGATAAAGCACACACCCACGAGCCACCTGACTTGGGGCCCTGTGCTGCTCATTCTCACAGCTCTGAGACTCAGCTCTGGGTCTTCACAGAGCTACGTGGAGCTGGGATCTTTGTCCCTCCCTCTTCTGCTTTTCCCGCTCACTCCCTGGCAGGGCTCTGGTTGCTCGCACTCTAGGTCGGAGTGCAGGGTAGGCCAAGGCTGCCCCACCCTGGTTTGCAAAGGAGGCAGTCTTGACAGGGCCGTTCCCCTATGCCTGGCAAGGTGCTGGGTGCTGGGGCCTTGGGGTGAACAGGGCACCATCCCTGTCCTTGGAGAGCCCCTGGCCTCGTGAGAGACTATCAAGAGCAGCACAGTAACAGCTGGTGGCCTTGGGAAACCTGTGGAACATAGGATTAAGTCAGCCAGGGCTCAAAGGCTGTCCACAGCAAAGGCCACTGAAGGTGGAAACCCTTATCCGGCATCCCTCACCAGCCCTTTCCTGGCTTGCATGGTGCTAGTTGCAGGGTGCTCAGGACTAGTAAGGAAGCCTCTTACATGTTGGAAAAAGTATGCTTGCAGGGGTGGGGGGCTAGAGCGGTGGCTCAGCAGTTACGGTGTTTGCCTGGCATGCATAAGGACCCAGGTTCGAACCCCAGCACCACGTACACAACAAAGTGTAGGAGCAACGAAAACCCCATGAAAAGCTAAATAAAATTGATTTTCTCTTTCTCCTTCACTGTCCCTCTCTGTTAAATAAAGAAAAAGAAAAAGAAAAAGAATGCTTGGGGGGTGGGGGAGAAGCAAGAGGCTGCCCATCTTTCCTTCACCCTCTTTCCCTCGAGCTCCCCTTGAAGAAGCCTCCTTCCTATACACTTTTCTAAAGGCATGTGCATCTCACCCAAGAACGCTCTGCAGACTGCCACCAGACCCTTGGCCTTTCTGTGTTGGGCATAGAAAGCTCACCTGGCTGGGCGCACAGGAACCATGAGGCATCCTGGTTATTTACCATTCAGGAGAAAGAACATTAACTGGGAGGGGAGGAGAAAGCGTTGGGACCTCAGCTCTGCAGGTACCTAGCTATGTGACCTCCGCTGCACCTGAAAAATGGAAATTGAGAAATAAATATCTGTTTCTTAGAGCTCCTGAGAGTCAAAGGAGGGATTTGAGTAAAAGGTTTGCAAACTGGAAGCACTGATTCCTATTATTATCGTGATCATTGTGACTCCTAACTGCGCTGAAATGTTCTGAGAGCCAGGAGTGTAGGGATGGGGTAGGGTGGGGCCAGGCCGGCTGGCAGGAGGGTCAGTCCCCCTCCAGCTGTCCTGGGCTCCCTCAGGGAGGGCTGAGCACTTCTTTGGGCCCCGGAGGGAGGGAGTTCTTACTGTGTCCCTATGTCTGTGTTTGCCTGTGTGGGTGGGGGCTAGAAGCAGCGGAGGAGGAGAAGGCACAGCACCAGCCAGGGACTGTGGCCAGAATCTCTTATGGATTGTGAATCCCTAAGGGAGCATGAGGATGTACTTTGATTTCACAGATACCTACAGTGAGCCCAGGTCAGAATGGAGTGGAGAGGCTGGGTATGGGGCTGGGCCTGGGGACAGAGGTTTCAGTAGTGCTCCCCATCCCCCAGGGATGGAAAACTTGCAGAGGTGGAGAATGTTAGAGGCTTGTTGTGGTTGAGACCAGGGATTTTGGAGCTGATAGACCTGGGTATGGGACCATGGCCCAATGATCTCACACCTCCAGGCCTCAGTCTTCTTATCTGTAGAATGGGGACGATAGGGCTTATCGGAAATTTCAGGGACTGAGCATGTGTTTTGGTCAGCTTTGCATTGTTGCAACCTAAAGACCTGACAGGAACAGATTGGAGGAGGGACTGTTTATTTGGCGCTCACAATTTCAGAGGTCTCAGTTCATAGATGTCAGACTCAGATGCTCTGGGGGAAGGGAGTGCTGGAGGGAAGCAGCTCAGCTCCTGGTGGGGTCAGGAAACAGGAAGAGGGAGAGAAACTAGGATGGACCTATCAGGTCACAGCTGGCTGTAATGGCTTACCTCTGAACATCCTTGATTCACACAGGAGCACTGGGGAGACACCTCACATCCAAACAGAACAGCATGTCAAGCCGCAGCATTGTTTGGCCCCAGGCAGAAGGGGCTCTCCTCATGCTCAGGGAGTGGGCAAAGGAGCGGGGCTTTCATTGCTCCTTCCGGTTCCCTTCCTGAGGTCCCTGTACTTCCTGCAGCTTCCTTCCCCTGTGGAGGCCTCTGATGCCTCTCTCTCCAGCCCCGGGCTCCTGGGCTGATCATGGCTTTGGCTATCTGGCAGCTCTGGAATTCCCAGACAGGCCTCCCCATGGGTCCTGCAGCTAGGGGGGCTGACCAGCCTCCTCCTCCCCCGCCACAGGGCCCCTCACTGCCCTCTGCGTGACTCATCCCCAACCTGCTGTTGGCTATTGCTGCTCCAGAACCAGGAAATGTCCAGCAGCTCCTTACCTGTGGGAGGAGAGAACTGATGTGGCTGGGGTCAGAAGCAATGCCATCGGAAGAGTGGGACAGCTCCAGGACCACAGGCTGTGGTCTGCCCTTTCCTGCTTCCCGTGGGGAGAGGCTCAAGGAGGCAGGTAAACAGGGAACTTGGGAGTTAGACCACCCAGGATTCAGGTTCAAGATCCTAGCCTTCTGCTAACCAGCTCTGTGACCTTAGGTGAGTTACTCAGCCTATCTGAGCCCCATTTGTTCCTGTGTCACATGGAAAGAGGACAATCGTGATGATGCAGAGGGTCCTTGGAGGATTCAGTGAGATGTACATGTAGGTCCTTAGCTTGGGGCCTGACTCACAGTAAGTGCTCAACAAAATGTTCATTGACTCAGTGGTGAGTGGACAGGTAGAAATGGAGGTGAGCGGGGGCACCAGGGTCCACGTGACTGTCTGTGGGAAAGCCACCCTCCACCAGCTGGGAGTGGCAGGAGATGGCTAAGGACCTGCTATTCTGAGCTCAGGATCCTCGTGGCTCAGAACCTCAGACAGGATGGAGTATGGAGCGCCCCTTGTGGGGACCCCCGACACTTCCACTAACCACATAAGAGCCTCAGGCGGGGGCCAGGTTCTCTCAAAGTGCTGAGCCCTGGCCAGGATGAGAAGGGCTATGTGGCAAAGGAGGGTAGCTGGTAATGGACCCTCAGCTTAGGAGCCCCCTCCCCAGATTGCTGTCACAGTAAACTCCACAGCAGTCTCTCTGGGCTGTGGGGATTCGAATTTAGACCCTGGGCATTCATCTAGGGCTGTGGCTAGCCTCACACCCCGCTTCCTGCTTAAGAGCATGCTGGCTCACTCGAGTGCCACAGCCAGGGGGCTTTATCATTCTCTCAAAAGACAGCATTCTGAGCCGGCTTGCTCTTTAATCTTAAACCTGTCACAGTTGGTATCATTATTGATTGGCCCCATTGTATAGATGGGGAAACTGAGGCCCACTGAGTTCTATGACTTGCCCAAGCTCAAGCGTCAGAAAGCAGTGAGGTCAGGACTGGAAACTGTCAGTCAGATGGCTCTGGCTCTAACACCAACCAGGCCAAGGCACTGTCATTTGTCCCCCACCCCCACCCAGTTCAGTCATTCACATCTGTCGCTCTTGTTTATAAACGAATTTAGAGTGAGTGGTGTGATTCTCCAAGCATGTTTGGGGTGGGAAGTGCATGCTGGAAAAGCAAATTATCACGATCAGAAATTCTGGAGGAGGGCGAGGTAGGACAGCCATCCCTGTCCCCCCCCCCCCCACTCCGCCTTGCAGGCCAGCCCTGCGACTCTCTGATACCAATTCAAGCTGCGAATCATCAGAGTTTGCAAAGCAGATGGCTGGATCATCACACCTAAACCCGCGTTTACGTGGTGTAGGGCCCCTTCTACAGAGCAGGTAAGATCAAATACCATCCAGGAAATGGAAGTGATGGACTTGGAGCTCAGGTCCTCTGCCTTTTCCTGCAGGCTGCTGAGCAAGGTGGGTGGGTGAGGGGTCCTGAGTTGAGGGGCCAGGGGTTGGGAAAGATGGGAAAGGAGGTGGAGGTGGGAAATGGAGGGAGGAGAGGAGCTCACCTCCCTCCCTCCTGCGGGGAGAGGCGGGCCGCCTTGTGTCACTCCCTCCGGGGCGACCCAACCCCAATCTGCATAAAGCAAGCCCAGTCTGGCATTTTGAGCAATCGGTTTATTAATACTCCCGGGGCGCTGCCGAGGCGGAGCGCAATAACAAAAGCGGCCTCCGGTCTGCGAGCCTCCTTATGTAATTGTTGGAGCCGAGCGCAGGCTGGGCGCCACAGCGGATAGCGAACGAACTGGGCTGGGGTCTGGGGCAGGGAGCACGCACCCCGCGCTCCTCCGGTCCCCGGTCCGCAGCCTGGGCGGGCCAACCCACTGCCGGCACAGCTCTCAGTCCCTAGAGATAGAGGCTGATCTCCTGTCCCAGGGACCCAAGACTGAGCCCGCCTCCCTCCCTGCTCACCTGTGCCCGACCTCGCTCCGCTCTGCGATGGGAGGAGGGGGACCTGCGCCTTGAAGGACTTCTGGGCGCCAGGGGCAGTGCTTTGTATATCAAACTCATGGCAACCTCTGTGAGGTGGCTCTCAGAGGGGAAACTGAGGCCCAGGGTTAGCTTCGCTCGTGGAAGATTTTGTCAGCTCCAAAGCCCATGTTTTCCCCATCCGTGGCTCTCAAAAGGAGTCTTTGTAACCAGTGCAGATCAGTTTGGGCCTCAGTTTCCCTAAACACTTCAAGCCTCCTGGCCTTCGCTCAGACTGGGCCCTTTGCCAGGCAGTGTCGCCTTGGAGAAGTCCTGTGCTGCACACCTCCCCCAAGCTCTCACTGCCAGGAAGCCCCAGGGTGCCTCTTCCCAGCCCTGGGAGCACCTGGCAACGGCAGCTGTCAAGTGTTCACTGGAAGCTGTTGTCATGTCTGCCCCTATTAGGCCACATGGTCTGAGCTGGTAGCTCAGCACCTAACTCATCTTTACCCCCCAAACACTCAATGCAGGGCCCAACGCACAGTAGGGTGCCCACAGCACTGGGTGAATCTGAGGTGAAGGGTTCAATTGTCCAGAGGCTTAGTGGGTGATGATGGCCTTCCCACTCCAGCTTCCACACTCCACAGATTGCCAGGGGCACGCCTGTAATCCCCACAGCTGGGAGGCTGAGGCAGGAGGATCACAAGTTCGAGACCAACCTCAGCAACTTAGTGAGACCCTGTCTCAAAAAATAAATGCGTAAATTGAAGAGAAAAAAGGAAGCTGGGGATGCGGCTCACTGGTAAAGACCTTGCCCAGCATCCACAGGGGCCTTGGATTCCATCCCCGGCACAAAGAAAGAGAAAGAGAAAGAAAGGAAGGAAAGAAGAGAAAGAAAAAGGAAGGAACAGAGGGGGGAGGGAGGGAGAAGATTTCACAGATCTACTCTGGCTGTGTGACCTTGGATGACTTTTGTCTCCCTGGGCCTCTCTTTTCCCATTGGTCAAACAGCTAGTCAGTGTTTACTGAGCACTTACTTGGAGCTAGGCCAACCCCTGTGCTGGGGGACTTCCTGGAATTTCCACACCAGCTCTGATATCGCTATTATGTAGGTAAGTAACTCTCCTGTCACCAGCTGATAAGGAACAGGGCCTGGCTTCAAACTGAGATCTGTCCCCTATGTTTCTAATGTCCCTGGGGCCTTGCACCTGTCAGGCAAGTGCTCTGCCATCCCATTTTCCACAGGATTTTTTTTTTCAAGAGAGGACAGTGAGAGAGAAAGAGAGAGAGAGAGAGAGAGAGATAATCCATTTTTATTGAGTTTTTCACATGGCCCTCGATGCTCTGACACTCAGTTGTGTACGTGGGTGCTGGGGTTTGAACCTGTGTACTCGCACATGCCGGGCAAGCGCCGTAACCCCCAAGCCTCCACTCCGGCCCCAGGATTTTTTTTTTTTTAAGACAAAGAGAATCAATTTTATTTATTTTTCATTTTTCATCTGCTTTTTAGTTTCTCTGACACTTAGTTGTGTATGTGGTGCTGGGGTTCAAACCCAGGTCCTCCTGCATGCCAGGCAGGTGTTCTAACCACTGCGCCACTGCTCCAGCCCCTCAGGATTTTATTTATTTGTTTAATAATTAGAACCAGCGTAACGTAGCTTCCAGCTCCACTGTGAGACTCTGGCAGTTCTTCTGCCTGTTTTTCAGTTCTTTCCTGGACGGCTCCCCCACCTAGGGCATTCTGGTGGCCCCTCTGCAGAGGAGGGCTCAGGAAGAGACACAGGAAGACCTAGCAGAAGGAAGCCTTCTGAGTGCAAATAAGCTCTTGCTTCAGGGCCTTGCACTGAGGGAAGGGAATGCATTGGCCATCCACCATGCTGAGCTGCAATCTCCCTGGGCTCTGCCAATTGCTGAAATGCGTTTTCAGCCCCAGGCTGTGAACAGAAGGCCCACTTGGCCTGGCAGCCTGCATCCTGTAGTGGGGAAGGACATCTGTCCCCAGGGCTCTTGAGCCAACCTGCCAGGACTACGGAGACTGAAGGTGTCAGTGGGGATACTGAGGTAGGGAGACAGTTCTTTATGGTCTCCTCCAGGCTGTGAGGACTTGATCAGGACTCCCCACCTTTCTGAACCTCAGTTTACCCAGGTGACTGAGGGGCTATGATTAGTACCTTTTACATTTTACTAGCTATGGAAGTGCTAAGTACTCATGAATAATAATGATCCTATTATTATGGACATGATTATTATAATTCTGTTTTGCTCTTCCTGTCCCTCTCCTACTCGGCTGCTACCCTCTGTAGTACCCTGAGCCACCTCATCTGTCTGCAGGGTTGCTGCTGCTCCCAACTTGCCCCCCAGCTCTTAGTTTTACCTCCCCCAAGGCACTCTCTTCCCAACAGCTCAAGAAAGCTTTTAAACAACAAATGGGAGGGCTGGAGAGGTGGCTTTAGAGGTAGAGCACTTACCTGGCAAGCATGAGGTCCCAGGTTCGATTCCTAGCACCACACACACAACTAAAGAAGAAACAAAAACCAGATGAAGAAAAAAATGGACTCTTCCTCTCTCTCTTTAAAATGGGACATCTTGGGGTTGGGGATTTAGTTCAGTGGCAGAGCGCTTGGCTAACATGTGCAAGGCCCCGAGTTCAGTCCTCAGCCCTGAAGAAAATAAAATAAAATAAAATGGGAAATCTTGATTATCACCATAGCACAACACCGCCCTGTGTACGCTGGTCCCTCCTCCCACTCCCTCTGCTGAAGCGGCACTGAAGCCACGTATCTTTCTTCCTTCGTATAAGCTGTTCCCTCTGCTGGAACTTCTCTGCCACTGGAAGGTGGCCTCCCAGGGAGGCTGTCCCAGATCACCAAATTCCAGTGGACCTTTTCACCCAACTGCTCCACCATCAACAATTACCTTTACATTTTTAAATATACCATTTCCTTTTTTTATTATTATTTTTTAAGAGAGAGAGAGAGAAAGAAAGAATCACTTCTATTTATTTTTTCACCTTGCCTACACAGTGCTGGGACTGGAACCCAGGTCCTTGCTCTCGCCAGGGAAGCATTTTAATAGCTGAGCCACTGCTCCAGCTCTTTCTCTGTCTCCTCTGGAGTCCCTTCTTGGGGATAGAGACATCACTCAGCACATTTTTTTTTTTTTTTTTGCTATTCATATTATATAAGCAGAGAGAGGAAGGAATGAATGACTGCTTCTAAAAAGTGATAGCGAAGAGCAGGATCACAGGCTGCTACTCTTCCCGCAAAGGGAGTGGCGCAGTGCAGAGCCTGTGGCAGCCCCAGGGTACTGGCCACCGTAGATCAGTGGATTCACTCTGCAAGATGTGTAATGAACTTCAGATGGTTCCCCCTAAAACTCATAAAGCAGTGCACACATGTGCAGGGCTCACACAGATGCGTAACACCTGTGATGAGTGGAACCCAGAGTTGCTCATACCCTGGTGGAGGAGCTGGGCATCTGAGCAGGTGCCATGCCCAGGTCCCCTCTTCTGTCCTGTTGGTCCTGACTCTTCCCTCTGCTGGGACTCCCTTCCTGTCACATCCCATCTTCATCTGGGCATGCTTGCTTATGTTTCTCTGTTTCCAGCTTGGGTATTGTTTCCTGTGCAAACACTTCCTGATCCTGCAGACCCCCTGTAACCCGAGGTTGGGTCCAAAGGGCATTCCTAGGCACCCACAAGCCCCCAATGCTGGCCCAGCAGCTCCTTAGAGCTCTGTGTGGATTTGACAGCTAAGTTCACTAAGTTCAGGGTGGTGGAGGGGAGATGAGGCTCCCTGGCCAGGCTGGGACCCCTGGAGTCCCAGAAGCCAGAGCCTCAGCACCATGCACAGCACACACACCTGCTGTGGCTTCCCCACCTCCCTCCCCCTCGAGGTCCAGGTCAACCTCACAGATGGTGAGAAAGCCCACAGCCGGAGCCTCTCCCCTCTCTCCTCTCTCCGGCCCTCCCACCCCCTCTCTTTTTCTTTGCCTTCCTTCTGCTGTGTCCCTCCCTCCCCAAGCGTGGTGAATGCAAACTGGGGGGCGGGGGGGGGGCCCACACAGCCGTGTCAACAGTGAAAAATAACCAATTTAAGGAGTAATCTGCTGTAATGATCACCGAAGCCCTGAGTCACTGCAGGAAATCAGGCTGAGCCTCTGGGACTCCCAGGCTCCCGTTGCGGCATCTCAGGCTTACAGGACCTCAGCGTCTCCGTCTCTAAAATGGACCAGACAGAAGGAATAAGAAATAGGTAGAAAGGAGACTTAAAGGAAGGACAAGGAAATCAGATTTTAATTCAGAAGTCTTACTTAATTTTCCAGGCCTGGAACTCCCCAGTTCCTGGGAAATCTGTAAATCTCCCTCTGCACTCTTGATTAATGCCCCAATAAATAGATTGAGCAAAGGGAGATACAGGAACTTGAGAACCTGTTCTTTAGGGAACTTGCTGGCACTGTCTACTGATAGGCTAATGAAACTCCACAGTCTAAGGATTCTGAGACTGACCAGGTCATCAGAACTGGCTCTGAGGTCACCTGACGGATGTCCTTCCTCCTCCCTCTCAAGATGGCCCACATCCGCCCTAAAGGCATCTCTTGAGATTGCGCCTTTCTCCCTTGGATATGCACCTACCTACTCCCCTAAATAAGCCTCAGTCCATGTCCCCGCTGGCACATGGCAGATTCTTTTCAATCATGTATGCCAAGAAACAGGGCTGGTCTGGAGTCCAGTTCTGCCTACTCGGAACTTCTCAGATCCTAAGGGTCTGGAGACTCCGCTTTTCCTGTGACAGAGGAAAAGAGCCCAGAGGAACTGACCAAATGTCTTCCTCATCTCCTGATGCTCAGGGAAGGGTTCCTGAGGATCCTCACATTTACCTGAGTTGGGTGAATGGGAGCTATGGAAGGTGATAGAGTATGGCAAGAACTGGAAGAGACTAGAACCTCGGTCTCGTCCTACCCTCTCATTTACAGACAAGGAAACCGAGGCCCTGAAGGGCTGTGAAAGCCACCCTGCCAATTAGTGGTGGAGCCCAAATGCAGTCCCTTGATCCCCTCTCCAGTGCTCATCCCAGCTCACAGGTTATCTGCAGGTGTGTAGGGCTGGCTTGTGTGCGTTGAGCTACTTCCTTTCATCTTGGGAGTAATCCAGGAAGGCAGGATAGGAATGTAGGCCCTGTGTTGCTTTCCTCAGGCTCAGAGAAGTTAAATGACTTATTCAAGGACACACAGCAGGGTTTCCTTAGACCCCGCCCTCCTCCAGGGAGCGGCAGACCAAATTCCTGGATGGCTGCTCTTTCCTCTGGGCTCCGTCTTCTCTACAGAGGGTAAGAGAAGCCCTTCCCCAAGGGCTGGGGACCAGAGCCGAATTTTCCCTCCAAGAAACCAGGTCGTCAAGGAGACAAGGCAGACGTTGAAAATCTTCCCCAAGTGCCTGCCTGGCCTGGTGGGCGTGGTCCGGCCCTGGTGGCAGGGTTGGGGCGGGGCCAGGCCTGGGGATGGGCGGGGCAGCGCTCAGGATCCCGCCTGCACTTCACCCAGACCCCACACTGTTTGGGGCACTGTGGACAGCAAGCTGAGGTATTGTGCACCCCAGATGCAAGGTCACCAATAAAAGGAGAGGAGATGTTTTTATTTATTTTTAAATTTTTATTTATTTTTATGTTTTGCTATGCTGGGGACTGAACCCAGGTTCCTGTACAGGCAGGACCCGGAGAGATGTTTTTAAACAATTTAATATTTTTTTGAAAAATGCATGAAAGTGCTACTGCAATGGTGGGAATGGCTCAGTTAGAGCTCAGTGTTTACTTAGGATTCAGCAAGGATGAGGGAAGACATCCTAATCTTTCAGGACTCTGGGACTTTCAACATGACTGTGCAGAGGAGACAACCTGGCCTCTTCTGGGGACATGGCAGGGGCTGAGGTCCAGAAGTCATTGACTAAGGAACCAGAGTACCGGACACCACGGCCGGCTCTCAAGGAGCTGCCATGTGATGTGCACTTTGTAAAACTGAGTGTTTGGGGGGCCTCAGTTTCCCTCTCTGCTAAATGGGGATGATTACTCCCTTAGAGGATCTTTCACTGCCATCCAGGGTAGAAATAAACAAAGCCAGCCAGATGGCCAGGCCTGCAAAGTTTAACAAAAGGTGGCTCCCTAGGGCAGGTGAGCCCTCATCTGAGCCAGAGTGGGGTTATGTCTCTGTCCTCCTCTGGGGCATATGGTCCCTAGGGCAGGTGATAGATGCCTCTTGCGAACTCAGGGCGCTGGCCTGGGTGGCCTATGAGGACAGGCCCTCACTGTGCTCCTGAGGAGGCCCCAGGGAGAGTGGAGAGGCAGCCAGAGGTAAGGAAGTGCCCAGGCTGCAGACCCTGCATTCTGGTGCCAGCTGAGCTGACCATGTCTCTAAGGCAGGGCAGACCCCACCAACCCCTCTGCTTCTGGCTGGGCCCCACGGGTCCTGAGACTCCGCGGAGCTGTGGCGGGTGGGCCATCTGCTCAGGCCTGGGCTGGAAAGGGGGCAGACACAGGCCAGTGAACACTGAATGGCCTCTCTGTTGGGAACAGGCCTGCAGAACAGATGGCCTCCTCCCCCCTCCGCCCCGCTAAGTCAAAGAGTCCTCTCTTCCTGGGAGAGCAGGCCCCCACAAGCCACCCTGGGCAGCAGGAGGAGCCAGGAAGGAGGGAGCTTAAGGGAGATTGGCAGGTCCCCAAGGCAAGCTACAGAGGTGTGAGAGCCAGCAGCAACCGAGGCTGGCCCCCGGTGGAGGTGGAGGGGAGGGAGGGGGCTGTTCACGACCTCAGGGCCACACCACCCAGGGGATCTGAGGTTTCCTCACTCCAAACCTCTCCTGCAGTTTTGCTAATGAAGAGACTGAGGCAGAGAAAGGACGGATTCCTTACCCTTGCCACTAGCAGGCCTGTGGCAGAGCTGGGCCAGGAGCCCAGGGGACCTGATGGCTCCTTTGAGGCTCTTCCTGTCACACCTGCGCTACTGGCCTCCCCTGCCTCTTCCTAACCTCAGACCCTAGCCTCTGTCAGGTCCTGATCTGCTCTTTTTCCTGCCCAAGGCTCATCACCTGCTTGACCCAAGTTGAGCCCCTGCCTCCTCCCAAGGGAGGGGCTCCCCATGAGGCCCACCGGGTGCTGTCTGGGGTCAGGGGCTTCATTCCAAATAGGAAGTGACTGGGACCCAGAGAGGAAGGGCCCTCATGTGTAGCAGTGATCCCCAACACGCACCCCAGACACTCTGTGTTGATTGTTCCTTGAAAATAGGCTGGAATGGTGGCTCAGTGGTTAGAGCACTTACCTGTGCAAGGACCTGGGTTCAAACCCCAGCACCACATACACAGTGAAGTGTCAGGGAAAAAGCCCAGAGGAAAAAATAAATAAAATTTATCTCTCTCCCCCACCCTACTCACAATATTCCTTTCTCTCAGGAAAGCTGTCAAGGACTCTGGTAAAACAAGGGACCCTCTGGCGCCCTTTCTGGAAAAGAGGCCTTTTCTTCAAGATTTTCCAGAGGGTCCAGTTCCTTTTCCTTCCCTCGGCAGGAACCATGCAGGAGATTGCTGGTGACAGCAGGAGCTTGGGAGCAGCCACACCTGCCAAAGCCAGGTCGTCTCCCTTAGGTCCGGGGTGATCAAGCTCTGCAAATGGCCTCCGAGGGAAGGCAGAGGGGAGACCTTAGTTAGAGGAGACCAGGTGGCACCCACGCTCCCCATTTGCTAGCCCCAGGTCTCAGGCCCCTCGGCACCTCCCTGGCCAGGAGCGTCCAGCGGAACTGTGCCAGCACAAGGTCTGATGGCCAGCGAGGGAGCAGTGGGGCCTGCTTCTTGCCCCCTCAGAGGCCCAGTCCAGGAGAGGATGCCCTGTCCCCAGCAACCGCACATGTCCAGGTCACCTCAGCCCACTTAGCCACGGGGGCCCTGGCTCCCTCTTCCTGGCAGTGCTCTGTCCTGGCCTTGCTGTGTGTCTTGAGGTACAGCCCTTCCCCTCTCTGACACTCTATACGCTCTGCCCTCTAAGAAGGGAGGCGGCTGCCTCACCCTTCTTAGCGACCCCGGGCTTCCTCCACCTGCGCTGTGGACAGCACCTCCAGCTCCTGGGCATAAGGGCGGCTGCTGGTGAGGTCTGACCCTTGGAAAGGGAGAGCCCGGTTTCCCTACATCTAGGAGGCTCCAGCTGTGACCCAGAGACCAGCCGGTCCAGGAGCACGTGTGTAGATCTGGTCAGAGCTCGCTCATGCAATTCATTACCCATTCTCTCATTGAGTACCTACTGTGTGCCAGGGACCCAGGGCATAAAGCAGCGGAAACAGCAGGCATAGGTCCTTGGTAATGAACCCCCAATCCTCATCTCATGGGGGACACAGAAGAGTCCACAGAGGAATGGACGGAGTGACAAATGTGACGTCTGCCTTGGAGGTACGAGGCAGCTCTGTGATGGAGAATGATGGGGTGTGGGAGGGTGTTCATCAGGGGAAGGGCTGACCGCTGAGAGTGACATCACAGCTGGGACCTGGGGGCTGAGAGGGAGGGAGGACCTCCTGTCACACAGGCTGGGGAGGGTGACCCGGCATTGGGGCTCTGGAAGGGTGCTGGTCGGTCCAGAGTGGGGTGGGTGGGGGTCAGGGGAGCACCTTGAGGGCCAGATGGGGGGCTTTGTCTGCCCTCAGACCCCATGGGAAGCCATGGGTCACAGGCGAGGGACACGGGCTTGATCAAGTCTCCGTGCTCCATGCTTTCATAAGGTGACTCTGTGTCTTTGTCACCTGTCTGTCACATGAACTGGTCCATGGGGGGACGGTGAGCATTGCACAGAGGACCCCAGAGTTGGACATGAGCCCCCCGGAGGTGTGCAAGCTAGGTTTTCGAGGGAGAAGGAATATTACGATTTTTATTTCTGTTTCTCTTTCATACTAAAAAGGAAATAATTTAGCTTTCCTAGTATTTATAGATCAAGGCTGATGGCCATATTTAGTCTTTATGTGAACTGTCAACTCCAGGGAAGGATGGGAAAGTGGGGAGCTGGTCACACGGAGAGGCGGTCCCTCCACCCTTGTCCTGGCTTCCTGCATTTTGAAGAAGTTTTCTTTCCTTTTCTTTATTTATTTCTTTTTTTTTTTAAGAGAGAGAAGGAAAGAAACAATTTTACTTAGTTTTTCATGTGAATTTTGTTGCTCCGACACTTTGTTGTGAACGTGGTGCTGGGGTTTGAACCTGCATCCTCATCTATGCCAGGCAAGCACCACAACCGCTGAGCCACCGCTCCAGCTCCTGAAGAATTTTTCTATTCATGTGAGAACAATTAGGCAGAGTTATGGTACCTACAAGCAAAAGAGCATGGCTTACCAAGGGAATGTCCTGTGTCCCCACCCTGCAGGGCCATCTCAGAAGTGAAATCCATAACTATCCGTCTGGGGTCTCACACGCAGGTATCCCTAGACCTAGACTGTGAAGAAGATGCTGATTAGAAATAAGAATCTCCCGGGCTGGAGCGGTGGCTCAGTGGTTTCGGCGCTTGCCTGGCAAGCACGAAGACCCGGGTTCAAACCCCAGCACCATGTACACAACTAAGTGTTGGAGCAATTAAGGCCACGTGAAAAACTAAATAAAGTTGTTTCTCTCTTTCTCTGTCTCTCTCACTGTCCCTCTCTCTTAAAAAAAAAAATCTGCATCCTCTATTCTTACTAGTGAACCTAATCCCAAATGGATATTTCTGCTCTGAGAGTGCCATTGGTGATAGCACAAAACCGCTCACACAATTGTTAAAGCATTTAAAAAGATCATTTGATCTTCTCTTTTTAATTTACGTTTTTGGTAATATCTGTAACATGCTATGACAGCCATGCACGGTTATTATTTATAAATGGCAAATATTTTGCATGCGTGTGATTGGCGTTTCTTGCTATTTTATAAGGGTGGGGGCGGCGAAGAGGAGACGTCCAGACTAGGAGGCGAGGAGCAGTGAGGGCTTTCTCAGGTGGTGGCTTGCAGGCGGTGCCACTGCCCGGCCTGTGGGCCTGGGCTGCCAGGCACGAGGGACCCTCCAGGGCAACTCCTCGGTGACCCCGTGCTTGTCCCCAAATGTCAAGCTCACTCCATGACAGCCATGGGGAGCAGCACTTTCCCAGCCCAAAATTGCATCTGGGTGTCTTTTTTTCCTTCCTCAATGAAGAGAACTTTATTCCCTTAAAGGGTAAGGATCCTGGCAAGGCTTTGGGATTATTTATTCACCGGCCAGTAATAGAATCGTGCGCACACCCTTGCTGGAGGGGGCCCAGAGCTTGCTCCCTGCCTGTTCGCCTGCTCCTCCTTCTACACAAAGGCACACTGGTCCTGCCTGACCTGGCTGAGCTCTTTAGCAGACCCTGGGATGAAGATGCCCAGCCTCCTGCAGTGGGCAGCCAGGCTTCCAGGCTCCAGTCCTCTGGCTGCAGGGTCCAGACACCACACTCCTTTTGGTGCCTCCCAACTCTCCTGCCCCCCCAAAAGGTCTTCACAAACTCCAGAGGTCCTTGGATGCCCCCAGATGCCCTAAATTGGGCCATCTGGCTGCCTGCCTCTTTTCTCCCATAGATCCCTGTCTGTTTCTCCTGTCTCTACAACCCAGCCAGAAAATTCCCCAGAGCATGTTCCAGTTCCCATTCCCAGGCAGCAATTTCCATGTGGTTGACGCTGGGACACATTTATTAATAAAATAAGCAAAATAACCCAATGCTTTGGTGGCTCATGTAGCTTGCCAGAGGTCCTCGCATGCCCACTGGGGACAGGCCCCGGGGTGGGTGGGGTGTCTGTGGGGAACCACAGGAGCATGTTTTTCCTAACCATTGGTGACAGCTTCCAGAATCCACAGGACCAACGGGTCTCCCTCGGTTTTTTTTTCTGCCTTATGGGAAAGGAGTCATGATGGTGCCAGGGTGATCTGCAATTGGCCACTTGGGTGACCTTATTCAGATGAGTCCCAACCAGCCTTGCTCTGCAGATAGAGGGCGAGGCCAGAGATCCCGGTCCTGCAGAGTGGAAGACAGTGGCCGTCAGGGAAGCACTCTGTGAAGTATGTGATGCTGGTTCAGGGTCCTACCTTGACCTTCACATCACACTATTAGCCCCTTACTGGCTGTGACACTCTTGCCAGATCACCTACCCCATGGGGCTCCCCACTTCCAAGTGACCTGCAAGCACATCCTCATGCCATCAGGCCCATCCTGGACCCAGGCTCATCCTCTGCAGGACCCTAGCTTGTGCCGTTCTCCATGTGTATTCCTACAGGGTTCAGTCGCTCTTAGGAGTCTCTAATTCAACCTCGCTAAATTTTTGTTTTCTCATCCAAAGATGAGAAAGCCAGGTGAAGAAGGAAACAGTTATTCTTGTCCTTCAGAACTGTTTTTAGAATTAAATCAATGACCGTCTACAAATAATACCAATATGAAGCTGGCACTCACTAAGATGCTAAAGCATGACCGCTGTCCTGTGGCCGCCCTGGGAGGGAGACACCACTGTGAACCCATTCACAGATGCGGAGACTGAGGCCTGGAGACTTTGCCTCGTTTGCCTAAGGCTGTGCAGATGGCAGCCCTTGGCACAGTGCCTGGAACATAATAAGTGGTCATTAATTTGTGGTTTGTTTTTCTGGAAAGGGCTCAGGTCCGCAGCGCAGTCTTCGGGAGAAGAATGAAGTCTCCCTGCGTCCGAGCACATTTTGCCTCCCCCCTGGTCACCCCAACCAAGAGGATGTGCCCAGCTGCCCAGATCTGCAGCCAGGCCTGGCCGCCTCTGCCCCGTTCCCTGCAGCACCAGCTCCCGCGGACAATCCCGGCAGTGGAAGGTAGCAGGATCCCTCAGGCCTGGGACACCCACTCTGCACCCACACCCAGCAGCCTTCGGAGGCTCAGAAACCAGGCAGGAGGGAAAGTGCTTCCGCTCCCTCGGCTCCCACCTGCACGCTCGCGTTCACAAGTGAGCCTTTCTTAGACTGGTGTGTCTAAGAAAAGCACCACCGTCTAAGATAGCGGGCCGAGGGAGGGGCCCGGAACCCAGTGCGAACATGTGTCAGGCCAGGCACCAGGATGGGACGCGGCATGCGGTCTCGTTTATTTTCCAAGAGCCCTCTTCAGGAGGTGAACTTGGCCCCGTTTTGCAGCTGAGAAAACTAAGGCTCACAGACTGAGTGACTCGTGATGTTAGCAAACAGTAATTAACATTTATTGTGCGAGTACGCACTATATCATAAACTGCCTTGATGGACTCCTTTAATCCTTAGCCTCGTAGAAAAGATCAGGGACTTGCTTAAGCTCATCTAGGAAACCTGGAATTCAAAGCTAGGTCCTTCAGTTCCAAAACACTTCCTGCTGCCTTAAACGGTAGTGTTTTCTCATTGCATGTCTTCTTTTAGACACTGGAAACCTGTTCCCAGGTGTGATCCAAATCCTCTCCTCCTGGAATCCCTCGACTTGCAGTAAAGTATATCGTTTAAGCCTCTGTGTGCTGTGTGACTTTGGGCAATTTGCTTCACCTCTCTGTGCTTTGGCTGCTTGGACAGGAAATGAGGAAGCGTGGCCTTTGTGGATATTACTGATTCGTGAAGGGAAACTGCACCTCTAGACATGTACGCAGGTCCCTGGGAGGACTTGGTCTCATTTGGTTGCAATTTAAACCCCTTCACTCCCACTCTGAGTCAACTTTACTGCCTCTTCCAAGTCCATTCAATTTAATGATTGCTGGGAACATCCATGTGAGCGCTGCTGTGTGCTGGTTCCAGGATACAGAAGAAATGAGGTCCACTGGACTCTGGCATCCAGATTGCTCAGCCACCCAAACATCTACCCGTGATTCCCAAGCTGCAGCCAAGCTGGGCTACCACCCAGTGTCTTCATACAGACCTTCCTGGAAGTTCTCCCATCCTTTGAGGCTCAGGCTCAACTTTCCAGGAAACCCTCTCTCCCTGATCAAGCCCTTCCTGAGCTCCTTCCCTTGTAATCTCCGCCTTGCTTTGGGAGAGTTCTGAGAGCAGACAACCGTTCCAGTGAAGAAACCCACTACCCGCAGCTCTGTGTCCCCGCAGCTTCCAAGGCAGAGCTGAGCACGCTGGTTCGGAGACCTTGCTGCCCCAACCCTACTCCTCCAGGGCAGCCTCTGTGTGTTGATTGATCTTCCTATGGCTCAGTTTTCCAGCCTTTGAAACCAGGATTCAGTGTTGTGAAGATGCGCAAATGGCTTTGCCTAGTGCTGGGAACTTAGGGAGACCTCAATCAACGATCGATCGCAGTAACAGTAATTACAAGGAGGAGATAATGTTATTAATTCCATGGGGGAGGGAAAGGCGTTATCTGAAGACTTACAGGGTCTTGAGGACATTTTCTAAAATTTTTCTTTTCAGGAATTTGGCGGGAGTGGCCTGCACCTTTTGCAGAATTGGCAGGTGATGAGCGGAAGACCCCTATATGGATAGCAACTGGGGGGAGGCGGGGTCAAACACACGGCCCCGCCCTAGCCTCGGGCGATTGGTCATGGGTATGACACGTGATCAATCTGGGCCAATCAGTTCTTTCTGACGTAAGTGTTGGTCTCCGGTGACTGGGCGGAGCCAGAGAGGTTGATGTAGCTGTCCAGGGCAGCTACACCTCTGGGGAATAGAAGGTGGCGCTTGGCAGAGACAGAGAGGAACGAAGCCAGTCCGCAGAGGGGAGCCGAGATGAGGGTGAAAGTGGGAGAAGTCGCCTCCCAGATGTGGCCCTTGCTGGCAGCCCAGGGCGGGAGTCTGGAGACACCACTGGAGCCTCATAGAGAAGTCCTGCCTTTTTGCTGAACCCAGCTCCAGTGGGTTTCTCTGACTCCAAACTCCAGCCTGAACTGTCCCCTCCCCCGCTCTCTTCCATGTGGCCCAGAAATCACCCGGAGGGGAAGCGTGGCCTCCAGGGTTCCAGGGCAGGGCCGGCGCTGGGCCATGCGGAGCGGCCCCGCCAGGTCCAGCACGAGCCAGAGCTTGGGTTTGCTTTGAGCTGTGTTGCGCTGAGCCATTTCTGGAACCTTGATCCCAAGATGGAGCTCTCACTTGGGTGTTTAATAACAGCCTAGCTGCGGTTCACATTTATTCGGCTTTTAAAATACACAAATGGCCTTTGTCACCCCCTGGGAAGCTCTCCTAGGAAGACCTTTCCCATCAGGCCAAAGGAGTCTCTCTCCTCTGTGTCTTGGACATCCTGCTGGGACTGTCTTGCTGTCAAAATAAGCCGGTGGTTATGAGGGCAGAGTGAGATGACACTGGGTCAAACCCCAGCCGGCCACCTGTTTCCATTTGTAAAGGGGGAGAAAATCTGTCTCTTGGGGACTGTTTTAAGGAGCTTGTGATATTGTGTATCTGAGCTCTCAGCATGAAACCTAGCACTTAGCAGGATCTCAAAAAATAGCTTTATTGTTTTTAAGAGTTGGTGAATGGGCATCTGTCTTCCCTCCTGCACTGAGTGCTTTGAAAAGAGGTAAGAGCTATTTCCTGGGGGCTGGAGCAGTGGTTTAGGGGTTGGAGAGCTTGCCTGGCATGCGTGAGGACCCGGGTTCAAACCCCAGCACCACGTACACAACTAAGTGTCAGAGCAACGAAGGCCAGATGAAGAAATAAATAAAATTGACTTTCTCTCTTAAAAGAAAAGAAAAAGAAAAGAGCTATTTCCTGGCTGCACCCGTGAATCTCCCGGTGCGTAATATCCACACGACACTAATCTTGCATTTTGTTTTTTTTTTTTTTTTTTCAGGGCTGAGGACCGAACTCAGGGCCTTGCGCGTGCTAGGCAAGCGCTCTGCCACTGTGCTAAATCCCCAACCCCTGATCTTGCATTTTGAACCCACCAGCTCCCTCAGCAGCCTGACCACCCATGAGGTGGCCCAGGTAATGGGCCCCTGACCCAGCAGTGGAGCCCCAGCCAGGCCTGCTCCCCACTCCCACATGCTCTTCCACTCAGGGCTCGGTGGATCCTGGGCTCCCTGGGCATGAGATGCACCGAACTCCGCTGCCACTTACCTACCTATCAGTGACTGGCGTTTCTCAACGGGGCCCCGAGTCACGCAGGAGACAGTGGGGATGGGGGGGTGTGGGGTCTTCTCTAGAGGAAACCCCACCTTTTTCCCCTGCCCCAGCTGGCCATGGGTTGTTTCGGTGAGTTGTGGGGGTTCTGCGCTCAGTCTCAGTGGAGTCCCTGCCTCCAAGATTCTCAGAATAGGCCACCTGACTGTCCCCTCCCCCGCTCTCTGAGTCCCACTCTCTGCAGCAGGGCTCTGACTTCGGCTTCGCAGCACTGTCTAGACCACGTCTCCTCGAAAGCCCTGCTCCCCTCCAGTCCCACCCCGAGTCTGGTTTTCAGTTCCAGGCGCTCCTGGGCTGCACCGGAGGGTTCTTTAAATGGCACAGCCAGGATCTGTCCCCTTACCGCAGGCCCCAAATTGGAGTTGATTCTCTTGAGCCTGTTAGTTTTCTTTCTTCAAAAGCCACTAGCAGCAGCCAGCCCACCCCACAGTCCTCACGGTCACCAAGACCCTGTATTGTCTAAATGCCAGCGCTCCACCACCATCCCAGGCCACCACAGGTAACAGTCGTAATGATTGTGCTGCTCAGCATGCCGGGATTGTCACCATCACTGGGGTCCTGCTGCATCTCCCCAGGGTCCAGTTCTCAAATGCCACTGTCTTCCACTGTTCCCAAATGTCTCCCTCTCAGGGTGGCTCTGGTGCCAGTCCTGATGCTCTGTGACCCCAGGGAGCAGAAATGAGGGGTGGCATGGGTGGAATAAACAAAAGCAGAAAGAGTGACATAATGGTTCATACCCAGGTCACTGCCATGGGTGCCTGGGGCTCTGTGCGGCTGGGACCTTTGAAGCAGGGGACAGGAGGGACCTTGGGCTGTTCGTCCAGGTGATGGACAGGCAGGAGCATCCACCATTGTGCCCCGCTGGCTGAGGTCAGCCTGGTGGAAACCATGGTTTGGCTTGGGGTCTTTGGGAGGGGACACTCCTGCCAGCAGCCTTGTTGGGGCACCATGGATGTCCCCAGGGCAAACAGAGACCTCCTCCTGCTGACGGGAGGCAAGGCACAGTGAAGCAAAGCGAGTTGCCACCCGCCTAGCGCCTGGCACCGTCGCCACCGCTTGGCTGGAAATAGAGGTGTAGCCGCGGGAAGCGGCGCCCCGGGAATCTGGCGCGTTTCTCGAGTAGGATGAAATCAGGCGCCGAGCCTGGCTGTCTTGGTTCACGTCCTGCTCTGCTTCCTTTTCCCCACTCTGCGAGGCGGGAGCTGTGTCGGAGGTTCTGAAGCACAGGAGAAACCCTTGTCATGTGCATCTAGGGGGACTTCCTCGTCCCCAGCCACACTGAGGAAAGCGAGGTGTGATTTCTAAAGCAGGAAGGGGAGGAAGAGGGAGAAGCAGCAGCTCCGTGCGGGCCCCAGAGCGGCAGCTCACAGCAGACCCTGGCATTTCCAAGCAGAGGCTGGCTTAGCATTTCCATGCTACCTCCTGTCACATGTGGACCCCGGGAGGTGACCCGGGCCCTTTCTTCTAGCCGTGCATTCAAGCTTCCTCTGCTGCAGCTGAAGGGTCCCTGGGTTCCTGTGATGTCACAGCTGGTTACCATGGGGACCAGGTTGCTGGGAATGTCAGTGGGGCCCATCAGGAGCACAGTGATCAGCGTCCCAGCCCAGCCGGGGAGACAGGAAAATGGGGCAGCCTTTTCCCGTGGGGGCTGGCAGACACCTCTGTCCCACGCCCCCAACACACAGACACACAGTGGAGCCCGCAGGTCCACCTCCTTCGGCTGGGATCGGACAACACACATTTGGGGACAAACAGCCTCAGCAGTCAGGAGCAGGGCAGGTCCTAGTCACCCTCAGTCAGTGTCCTCTGCCGCCCCCCGCCCCCCAGGTGTGGGGGAGAGGTGCTGCTCACCAGGTGGCGGTGGTGACATCCTGACCTTCCCCATGGCAACGCTGAGGTCGGGCGACCTCTCCCTCAGGGCTCTGGCTTCTGGCTGGGTCAGGAGTAAGCTACCTGCCTGTCCCTGCTGTCACTGCCACCAAGGGAAATGGAAAGCTGTGTGGTGTCCCTTAGGACAATGGCTCCTCTGAGCCTCTCCCAGCCCTTCCTGCTGCTGAACTCCAGGCCAGTTCTTCACAAGATACCCTCAGGGCCACAGGAAGTGACTTCCTGCCTAGGAGGACAACAGACAGCCTTCCTGAAAAGGACTTATGACACCTGCCACCCTGGAGCCCCCAGCCAGCCCTGTGTGTGTGGAGAACCTACTGGGGGGATAGACAGAGGCAGGGGAAGCACCCCTTGCCCTTCTCTGGATATGGGGGGGCCCTTCTAGGACTGAGCTGGGCCCCAGGCAGCGCCAGGGCTCCTGCACTGACCTGCCCAATGGGGACCCTCTGTGGGACACGCCTGCTCTCTCCTGCTGACTTCTCTTAGGAAGCAGTGACCCCCCCCAGCTAGAACTGGACCCCACATCTGAAAGGCAGCGTGGCTGAGGACAAAGCACCAAGGGTTCCAGAGGCAAAGCCCACTGTCACCCCACCTAGAGGGGTGGCCTCAGGCACGTCACACCCCTCCCTAGGACTCCTGCTTCTTCCGGTCAGTGTGAGCACTAGGTGGCCCAGAAGGGTTGGCGCCCTTCTTCCCCATGCCCTGCCCACGCTCCCAGACTCCACCTCCTGCCCCTTAGGCCTTGGACCTATCTGTGCCCTGCACACCCTGCTCACCCTGCTCTTCTGTCACCTGCTGTCATCCAGGACCCCCGGGGTCCTTGTTCCTGCAGACTTGTGACTAACACCAGTGGAGACCCCTCTCCACCCCGTACCCTCTGGGCCGCACCAGCAAGAACCCTCGCCCTGCTCTGGGTTGGGATCTGTGATGGACACTCCACCCCCGTTATTCCAGTGAATTCTCACACCAGCCTGCCTGAGAGTGAGGTAAAACGACCTGTCTGAGGTCACACAGCAACCACAGGTGACATTTGCAAAGCATTTTCCCTTTCTGAGTTTTATGCATCCTCTCACTGTAGAGTAGGAAGTTAAAAGCGTGGACTCAGGAGCCAGGCTGCCCGGTCTGCTTCTAACTAGCTGTGTGACCTTGGGCAAGTTACTGAATCTCTCTGTGCCTCAGAGTTCTCCTCTGTAAAATGAGATAGTAACAGTGCCTCCTTCATTGGGTTTTTAAGAGGATTACAGAGTGTCATTTCAATACCAGTGAACATAAAAGATTGGAAGGGGAAGTGAAGAAAGCCTCACAGCAGCTCTCTGGGTAGACTTCTAATGGTGGTCACATCTTAGGAAGTAAATGGGTTCAGAGAGGTGAGTTAATATCTCTGTGGTCACACAGCTTATGCATGGCAGGGTAAACAGGTTCAGAGAAGTGAGTTAGTATCTCTGGTCACACAGCTTATGCATGGCAGGGCTGGCAGGTAAACCCCAGGATTCACTGGCAACTGTGCTGGTCCATCCTGCCAACCCATCCTGACACAAGACAGCAGAGATCCTGCCAGAGGCTAGGAAGGGTATTGTCCTGGGCTAGTGGCGGTGGAGGAGGGCGGGGAAGGGGCACCTTCTGGATCACCAGAACCCCAGCATCCAAAATTCTTGCTTCTGCTGAGTCTAAGGGACTCCGTGGCTCGACTGGCTGCGGATGGAGCCAGACTCTGTGCCATCGGCACCCCCAAGCTCCTTGCTCAATGGCCCCTGAGTTCACTGTGATCCTGGGGAAGCCCTCAGAGTGCCAGGTACTGCTGTGTTTACATCTTCCCCCTCAAGACAGCCCCGGGGGATACAGGAGGAGATGTTTTTTTCACTCACTCGTTGACTGGGTGAGTGCCACCTCCACCAGCTGTGTGATCTTGGACAAATTACTTGCCCTCTCTGAGCTTCATCTGTACAATGAGACAATCATGGCACCTAACCTTTTGCTGGGGTTTTGGGAGGGTGATGTCACATGGATTTGTGCCCCTCCCCGCCAGTAATTCTATAAATGGAGCTGTAGTCTCCAATTCTGAGACCCCAGCCAAGTCACCTGCCCTTGCTGAGCCTGTTTCACTAGGTAGTTGTGCGGAAGGAATGAGTGAAGGGAATGCGGGTCCTGGCAGTGTTCCAGCACAGGGCAGGGGTTCCAGATGTGGTTATTCCCTTCCCTGCTCCATGAGCTTGGACCACAGCTGACTCTCGGTCAATACCATTGGAAGAAGGCTTGCTCGTGAGCACAGATGGGCACTTGATCGCTGATGCGGTATCTTTGGGTGGAGAATTAGAGGCTGAGGAATCTTTGCTGCCTCCACAGGGTCTCTAGAAACCACACTGGGCCTTAAGAAATAACCGCAGGGCATGTGGCCCAGCTTAAATGTGATCAAGTTTTCACTGTGTTCTCTCTGCAAAATGCCTTTGGAAAGGACACTGAGTCTTAGCTCCGTTGGGGGGAACTAAAGGGAAAGGGTTCAGTCCAAGTCAGAAGGGCCCGGATGACCACAGTGACCTCCTGAGGTCGGCATGATGGTGGCAGCAGGAGAGCAGCAGGGAGAGCCCCAAGGGAGAGATGGGAGAGCAGAACCTGCTTGGAGACCCCCACTTTCCCACCTCTTGGTGCACAAAAGCCCCCCTTCACACACCCCATCCCTGGTGACCATCGCAGCCAGCATCACAGCATGTGACCATTCTCCCCAAAGTGCCCCCCTGGACAGCTGAGGATGGCAGAGCCCTCCCTGTGGCGATCCGGTGCTCCCTGAAGCACCAGCCACAGAGGGCGACCTTGGCAGCGTGGACAGTGGCTCCGCTAACTTCATTAGCGGGAGAAGCTTTCCAAGATTGGGACGGAGTTTAAAATGCATGAGCTTGTTAGCACTTGATAAAGCCAAGCTTCCTTTAATGTAAAACGAGAATGAGATGCAGACGAGGGTGATCGTGGAAATCCCCTTCAGGGACCACACCTAGCTGGTGTTTTGTTTGGGAGAGGGGGTGCCGGTGGTGATGGTGGCAGTGGGCGTGGAGATTCAGGTGACAAAAGGAGATTGCTCTACACCATAGGGGGGATGTGGAGTGTGTGCGCATGCGTGTGCATGTGTCTGTGTGTATGTGCAAGTGTGTGCCTGTGTGTATGTGCATGTGTGTATCCATGTGTGCATGTGTGCATGCATGTGTGCATGTGCGTGCATGCATGTGTGCATGTGTGTGTGAGTGTGCATGTGTGTATGCATGCACGTGTGTGTGTGTTTCTAGGAGAGAGGAGACCGAAGCTGGTGAGGCTGGGAGCTACTCCAAGGAAGAAGAGAGGAAAAGGGGGCCTTGTCTGTCAGAGGAGGAGCCAGCGCAAACAAACGTTAGGAGGTTTGTGCAGGGGAAGGAGCAGGCTGCTTTGAGCATGGTCTCCGGCGAAGAGCAGCAGTGTAACCTGGGTTTTGAGTCCCCCGGGCACAGTGGCTTGGGCATCCTGAGTGCTGGAGCCCCTTTGGGCCCTTGTTCCCCAAGGGGCCGGGAACCTGTGGCTTCGCTGCTGAGCCCCAGGCCACGCCCAGCGCCAGGCTGTTAACCAGCTTCCAGGAGCCCCGAGCAGCCCTGCTGGCTGCGCTCCATTTGGCTGGGGCTGGACTCTTTGTTTGCCAGGTTGGTTTTGTTTAACAAAGGCAGACAGTTGGGGTTTAGACCTGCGTCTTTGCTGAGCCAGTTTTGGGTTTGCCTGGAAAGAAGATAGGCTCGCCGCACCTAGGGTGGCTCTGGGCACAGCAGAGGAGCTGGGAGGGGCTCCCGGCCTGGCCACATGGTGCCTGAGGGAGACCGGAGGTGGCAGAGGGTGGCAGGTCCTGCTGTGGGCTGCTCGGTCCCTGCTGGGCATTTGAGGCCAGGGAAGGTGGGAAATCAGCCCTGTGGTCCAGAGAAAGAAGAGTGAAAGCCGCAGAGCTGCAGGGTCAGGTCCAGAGGCCTCAGATTGATTCCAGAAGCTGTGCTCTTCCATCTGTGCAGCAATGCACACGGGGGCGGGAGCAGCACTCTCAGGACATCACGGTGACTCACAGGCCACCTGGGACTGTCTGCCAAGCTGCACTGTTCCAGGGACCAAGAGGCAGGTAGCACCCCTGGGGGCCTGCCTGCTCCTGAGCGTCCCCACCAATTAGCTGGTGGCAGGTGCAGGGCAGAGCCCACAGGGAAAGGATCAGCCCAGGAGTGGGCAGGTGAACAGAAGGGGTTTGGGGTGAGGACTGGGTACAGTGTGTAAGTGTCATATGTGTGAGGACAAGGATCTTACCATGTGCTGAAGCCACTCTGAGCATGTCAACTGCATTCACTCTTGTGACTCACAGAGGAAGGAAGGCACAGAGAGGTTAAGTGTCTGGTCCAAGGTCAGCCAGGACTAGGACTCCCGACCCCACTTCAGCCTCTGGCAGCACCAAGCGTTTCTGTTCCTTGACTGCTTGATGCATGTTGTTACCCCCGTTTTACTAATGAAGAAACTGAGGCTCGGAGAGATCAGCTGGGCAGGAAAGGAGCCCCTTTGTGCCATGCTCTGTCCTAGCCCTGTTCCCACCTGTTACTCCCTCATGAGGTCACCCTGCCTGTCTCTCACCAGGATTTGACCCAAGAATCCCTCAAAGCCTGGGGAATCTCAGCAGTCTTGATGGCCTCAGGGGGACACAGCTGCAGCAGCCACATGTTAGGGCCCAGAATCTCCCCAGGCCTCTTCCCTGCCAACGCCCCATCACAGGGACCAGGCAGTATCTGTCAGGGACCCCTCTCCTGCAGAGCCCTCCTTGTGCCCCACCACCTCTCCCACACCAGGGCATGCAGACAGGTGACCCAACCGGATGGCAGCGTCCAGGGGTGGAAAGCTGTCTCCAGGGGTGGAGCCCTGTTCTGGTTTAGCTGCCTGCAGTCTGCTGGTCGCTCAGAGCTTGCGCTTCCTGCAAAATAATCAACATCCGCCCCAAGGTTCCTGCTCAGCTGGGCCCCAGCAGCAGAGCCAGGGGGTGGGAGAAGGAGGAGCCGAGGAAGTGTACAGTATGGGGATAGGGGTGTGGCGGGCTGTGTGTGTGGATTCCGTAATCTCCTGTGTAGCCCACACCTCTCAGTGGGTTGGACCCAAGGCCAGGCCATTAGTACCTGGCATCTGTCTCTCTCTGTACCCAAGGTCATAGTGACTCTAGGGGTCTGAGGGCCACGGAAGCCAAGGCACAGAAACCAGCCTGGACAGTGCCACCTGTGCCTGGCATGCAGAGGATGCTCACATTCAGGAGCAGGGGTTGTGGTTGTCCACAGGCCTGGGACAGGGACTCTTGAGCGTGGGCAAGGCGTGGGGCCACCCAGCCTTGGCAGGTGGTGACAAAGTTCCAGCCACTGTGGGGAGCAGGTTTACACAGTGTTCTCTTCCAGTTCTGGAGGTCTGAACGCTAAAGTCGGGATGTCCGTGGCGCGGTTTCCTTGGAGGCTTCTGGAGGGGGAAGGTGGATCTGTTCCTTTTTCCGGCCTCCAGGGGCCACCGGCAATCCCACATTCACCGTCCTTCCTCCCTTCCCTCCAACCCCTAGGCTCCACTGTGACGTGGATTCTCCTACCTCCCCCTTACAGGGATCCTGATGACACACTGGGTCCTCCCCACCCTTGCCCCACCTCTTCCCTTCATCCTGGCTTCAGTGCCCTCGTTACCGCGTGGGGCAACAGTGTGGGTTCTGGAGGTGGGGGGCACCTTTGGGGGCCTTGTGCTGTCTACCAGAGCAGGGAAAGGCCAGGTCATCGCCTGTCCCCAGATGGGCACAAAGCCCTGCCTTGTCTCCAGAACACTGCCGCTCCTGCTCCAGGGCTGCTGGGGTCCACTGAGAGCGCAGCCGCTGGCCTCCTGCCGCCTTCTGCCACTCCTCCCTCCTGAGTTCCCCCAACAGCACTGCCCTGATAAACCACTTGCACAAGAGTCCCCGCTTCTAAAGAGCCTCACCTGCTCCCTGGGCCGCACTCCCATGGCGCAGAAGAGGAAACTGAGGCGCAGAAGAGGAAACTGAGGCGCAGAGGGAATGGTCACAGCTTGCAGAGCGCCGGGTCTGCACCACCCGCCCCCTGAGCCTCCTCCAGGGGCTTGTTGAAGGGCCTGGGAGGGGCTCAGGTGCTCTGAGAGCCAGTGCCTCTAATTGCTCCTCACGGAGCTGTGCTCTCTCAGCCGGCCTCCTCAGTCCTTTGCTACAGAAACAGACTTTGAAGAGCCTTCTGGCTGTTTGCTTTGAATTTTTCCAGCAGTCTTTTGCCCCAAATCCTGACAGCTTGGCCTGGAGAGAACAGAGACTCCAGGCCAGAGTCCCGGGATGGGGGAGGGGGTGCAGGAGGGAGGCTGGCAGCCCCAGGCCCTCTGCAGAAGACCTGGCCTCTGTGGCACCCTAGGGTCTCCCTGCCCTCTGGCTTGGGGCAAGGGAGCATCCAGCTATAGGGAGGCAGCACTGGCAGGAGGAGCCGGAGATGGCTTTTTGTTCCTGCCCTTGCCCCTTCAAACCAAAGGGTTGTTAGAATTTCTTAGTCTGTGGGGGCCTTGCAACCTCATCTAATCCTAATGATCTCCCAAAGAGGCCTCCTCCAAAAAGCATCAACATGTGCACTTGGGGATTAGGTTTCCAGCATGACCTTTTGAGGAGTACATTCAGACCATGGCAGCTTCCCCACTGGCTGCCTCTCCCTCCCTTCCTACACAGGGGAGGCTGAATAATGCCCCGATCCCTGGGCTCTGTAAATGTGTCACCTACTCTAGAGAAAGGGGCATTGTAGATGTGGTTAGACTGAGGGTGTTGAGATAGGATTGCCCTGGGGAGGCAGAGAGGCCAAGAGTGCTTGAGATTGGGAACAGAGGCTGGAGGCTGGAGCCAGGAGCCAGGGAAAGCGGGCAGTCTCCAGCAGAGGGACGGACCAGGCCTGGATTCTCCCTGAAGCCTCCAGGAGGAGCCAGCTTCTTCTTATCCCCCAAAGCCTTACAGGAACAAGCTGGTCTTGTTTGGAGCCCGAAGTACAACGCTTTTTATAGCTGTAGCGGGAACTGAGCCGCCAGTTGTGTAAATCCCTCTTAATTAGGTTCTCTTCAGCCAAGCCCTCAAGCGTGCCCGCGGTTTCCTGCCAGGGCCCTGACTAATACAACTACTGACACTCGTCAGTCTCTCCTGACACTCTGCAGGAGGGGAAGGTGGGCCCAGGTCAGGTGGCAGTGGCTGCAGAGCTGGAGCTGATTCCAGCTGGAGCCACACACAGGAGGCTACCACCTCTCACTGCTAAGCCAAGCAAGGAACCGAGTCCTGGGGTGGGAGCGAGTGACCCCTCAGGCTGGTAGGGTGGCCTCCCACGTGTTCCACTGCAGGTGGTGAAGGAGGCTGGCAGCTCAGGGGCCCAACACTTCACTTCCTGCTTTCGAGGGGCTCAGAAACACACCCTGATGTTATTCAGAATTGTGCTGAAGCGAAGCCAGGAGTGCTGCCTTCCAGTCTTGTTGGAGTCCCTCAGTTTCCGCTTCCGTCAAATGGGGGCAAAACACCCACCCCACGGGGTGGGGCTGTGCTAATTTGAATATGCATGAAGGTGATCAGCATATGCTAATCACCTATGCTGGTGAGGTGGGTCAGGTGTCTGTCTCCCTGTACCAGGCATTGTTCTAGGTCCTGGGGCTAAATCAGAGAGCAAAGTAGACAAAACACCACCCCTCGTGGGACATTCCTTTGGGTGGAGTGACGCAGTAAATCAGCAGGATATTAAGTAGTGTGTCAGAAAGTGCCAAGGATGGGAGGTGGGGCCTGGAGGAGGGGGATGCTGTGACTTTGGGTGGTCAGGGACAGCTCCATAGGGAAGGGGTCTGGGCTTCTCTTCCCACTCAATTTATTGATGTGTTGATGAGGTCCTTGGTTGGCCTCAGTGCAATATTGTGACATCTCCTGTACCCCAGGTGAGGTAGGAAGGTGACCGAGCATGCACGTGTGTACGCATGTGTTTTGTGCATGGGAATGTGTGCATGTGGATTTGTGTGTGGATGCACCCATGTGAATGTGCATGTGTGTGTACATATGTGTGTGTTCGTGTGTGTGCGCACGCACGTGGGCACGCAAGGCGGTGGGAGCTGAGAGCAGCTGTCCATTTCTGCCTTTCTGCCCTGACCCAGTCTCCTCCCTCCCACCTGCTTCCTCTAGTCCCACCTCTGGATGGCCCAGCCCCTCTCCTCCCCTCCGGAGTTAGCTTTCCTCTGCTTTCTTCCACCCTCAGCTTCTGGGCTTACCCTTCGCTCACTGGTTGTCTGAACCTTTGCCCCAGCTGCGCCTCCCGCCGCAGTGCTTCCTGCCCCTTGATTAATGTCCCCCAAGTGCAGAGCAGCCCCTTTCTGCTTTTCCTGTGCCCTCCCCCACCCAGGGAAGGTCAAGGGCTCCTCCTCCCTGGATGCTCAGCCCTCTCCTGTGGCCTTCAGGTCTGTGTCCTCACTCACCCCCCAACACGGGCAAATGACCACTCACTCTTCCTCAATCCAGAGCAGTGTGACCATGGCTTGGTCACTTAACCAAGACTCAATTTCCTTGTCTAAAACAACCTAGGGTGACAGTGGCCCTATTTGTCCAGTTGTCCTGATGGTAACTGGAGACTTCCCGGGTGGCAGGCACTGTGATAAGCACCGGCCAGCCAGCTTGCTCCTCCCAGCCAGCTGCTCCCACCATCCCTGTTCTGTTTTGTAGAAGAGGAAACTGAGGCCCGGGTAAGCTGTGTCATGTGCTCAGGGCCGCACATTTGAGCTCACAGAGGCTGACTGCAGAATGAAGCCCCAAAACTTAATTTTGAAAAGCTAATTCATGCGTATGGCACATAATTCAAAAAACACAAAAGCTATGGATGGAAAACCAGCCTCCCCCACCCTGTCCTTCAGTCACCAGCTTCCCTCGCAGGAAGCACCCTTCCAGACAAAGGGCGTGGAAGCACACATGTCTTAAATTTGTGTTTGATGCAAATGGGAGATGGCACTCTGTGCACGAGCCCCGTGGCAGGAGGGTCTGTCCTGAGGATGCCCTGTGTACACACACACACACCACACACACACACACACACATCCCTCCCTGGAGCTCTGCTCTGCAGGTACAGGAAGAACTTGGGGCTGGAGGGCTGAGCCCACAGCTGAAAGCACGCATGAGCCTTGAGGGCATGCCCATTCCGAGGCCTCAATGTCCCCAAATGCACAGTGACAGATTAATCGCACAAGGTCACCATGACCCCAGCAGAGACCAAGGACAGACTCCCCTGCAGGCCCGTTTCCTGCCAACGCCTGCTGCCCACCAGAGGAGAGCTGGCTGTCCCTGGGTGTGCTGTTCAGGTCTCTCCAACACCAAAGAGGCTCCAGGGAGACCAGCCCAGGACTGAAGGGTGTCAATGTGAGAGCTGGAGTCAAGGAAGGAAATTCCTCTAGAGAGGCACCTGGGCCACTGCAGAGCCGTCTGCCTGGGACGGGTGGTGAAGCTGGTGTCCGTGAGCGCTGCTCTAGTCCACCCTCTCCCCAGTCCTGCTTCTGATCTGGGCTGGCAGAGACACAGCACGTGCCTCAGGAGCAGGTCTTCAGCCCCCTCGGTAGCGGTCACCAGGCAGGAGCTCCTCAGAGGTCCCTTCCACCAGCTGTTGTCTGAGATCCAGCTACTCTGCAGCCCAGGCCACAGCCCATCAGGTTTTCCCCTTGAATACCTCCAGGGATAGGGATCTCACACCGTCTCAAAGGTGCTCTGGATTCAGAACTAGAAGGGATCTTAGGAATCTGTGAGCTTCTGTTTTTCCCGATTATTTTCCTCCTGCCTTTTGCCTTACGTTCAGCTTCCCCCCCCTGGCTGGCTGCTTCAGTGCCAGGGTATGGGAAAGGTCCTCTTGGTTGACTCCAGAGAAAGCACATCAGGAGAAGTGAGGACAACCTGCTGTCACAATGAAGTGCCGCCTGTGTGTGGCTTGAACGACAGGATTGTTCTGGAGGCTGGAGGCCCAGGGGCCAGGATGAGTCTTGGTCCAGGGTGAGGCTGCCTTCCTGCTTTGCTGATGACCGACTGCTTTCCTGCTGCAAGGTGAAGGAGAGAGCCACCTCTGTAGTGTCTCTTCTTACAAGGGCACTAATCCCCTTCACAAGGACTCCACCCTGCTGACCGAGTCACCTTCAAAGGCCCAACTCCAAATACCACCCCATTGGCGATTAGTGCACAAACATTCAGTCTGTGACAAATCTCTACGTCCTGCCCTGGCTGCCCTCCCCAGTGACAGCCAGGACAGGAAGTGCCTCACAGACACGCTGCCATCCTGGCCCTACTGGGCCCTACTGGGCTGATCACACTCGGAGGCAGCCTCAGAATCCTTCCTAACCCTGAGCTCTACGTAGCCACTCCAGTCCCTGGGGATTTATTGTAAGAAGACAGCACTTTGTGATCCTGCTCCCTCACAAGCCTCCTTGCAGGGGACGCTGGCACCCTGCCCAGTGACCTCCTCCCCAGACAGATCATCTCCGTCTCGCCCCACTTCCCACATGCCACGTACCACCTCCGTCTCCAAGATTTTGTTTAGCATCTTTCCTAAGCTCCCACTCCATCTTTTCTGTGATATCTAAGTCTTCTCCTCCTTGGAGGGTCCCACAATCACCACCATCTGCCCCTGGGACTCCTCCCAGCTGCTGCAGTCTCTAATGAGTCCACCTGCAGACAGGCTCCCGGCAGGGCTGTGTACTGGAGTGGCTCGGGAGCTTTAAGGGCTACTGGAGCCTGGTGCACCCCCAGAGACTCTGATTACTTAATTGGTCTGGGGCTCCCGGGGCCCCCAGATGAGTCCAATGTGCAGCTGAGGTTGAAGCACCACTAGGCACCCAGAGACCTTCCCACATGCCCTGCAAAGTGCCTGTATGGATCTGTTTATTCGCTGTCAGCACTTACACGCAGAGTTAACGTGCTGAATCAGAGCAGTTGCCAGGGACCAGGCACCACACCGAGAGCTCTACTGGAGCTCATTAAATCTTTATCTTCATGGCGCTGCTGTGAAGTAGGTCTCCCTATAATCCTGGATTTCTGGGAAATCCAGGCTCCATGTCTGAAGGGAGCACACATCTGTAATCCCAGCGCTCAGGAGGCTGAGGCAGGAGGATCGCAAGTTGGAGGCCAACTTTGGCAACTTTGCCAGACCGTGTCTCAAAATAAAAACTCATAATAAGCAAAAAAGGGCTGGGAGATAGCTCAGTGATAGAGCACCCCTGGGATTAATCCCCAGTATCATAATTTTAAAAAAAAGTGTGAGGGGCTGTCAAATGTGCAAATGCACAGCTGGTCCTTGGTGGCTCTAGGATTTGTCCCCAGGGCCTCTCCAGGTAGCCCTTCCTGGTGGAGCCTCCTCAGCGGGTGCAGCTCTCTCCTGCTCTTCTAGATGCTGCTGCTCCTCAGATCCCAGCTCCCAGACCTTCCCTGGCTTCTGCTAAATCCCAGACATACGCTCATGGCCACTCAGCTCTCCTGTGAGGTGCTGATGCCATTTTAATTTATTTATGTTGTTATTTGATTAGTAGCTGTCTCTGTCTGCCCTTTTCTCAGACCATAAGCTCCACGGGGGCCAGGATGAGTCTATTTTTACTGCATTTGGGGACTTACTTAGCACAGTGCCCTGCACATACTGCATTAGTCCATTTTGTGCTACTATGATAAAATGCCCGAGGCAGGCTAACTTTATAAAGAAAAGAGGTTCGTTTTGATTCACAATTCTGGAGGTCTTGGGTCAAGAGAAGCAGGCAGACAAGTAGGAAGGAGTAAGAAACTAAACACCAATTCCAGCTTTGCACTGGGTCAGCAAGCCACTGGCTGGGTGGACAGCAGATCCCAAGCAGAGGCCAGGGGCTATAAAGCCAATCTCACTTTCTGGCTGTGTGATCTCTTGGGTAAATGTTCCTCCTCTCTGATCCTCAACTCTAGAATAGAGATGGTAGTAGTCACTTACAGGAGAGTAGTGTGGATTCAAGGAATTCATAAATGGGAATGTACTGGAAACAGCAGAGCCTGTGGACAGCCATGAAGAAGTGTAAATGCTCGCTCAGGTCCCCTCTCCCTGGGGCTATGTGTTCAGCCACTCGTTCCTCTTGCCTACTGCACCCACCGAGCACCATCGGCCTTGTTGCCAGGGAGCATTGGGGAGGAACCGTCTAGGACTGGGTGTGGGGGCTGAGCCTCCCTGGGGCCTGCTCTTCCGGGGTGGACCTTTCAAAGGCTCCCGCTGCGTGAGGAGCAGGCGGAGGAAGCAGTCTGAAGCCTGAGCCTGGTGGTCAGACGGGGAGATGCAGGGAGCAGATGGTCACAGGCAAGGGGTCTTTATCTCCTGCCATCCAAAGCCACACTGCCTCACTAGCCATCGCTGCCTGGACTCTACTGGGCTCCAGCCTCCTTTAAACAGCTGTGAAATGAGGTCCGTGAACTCGAATGGGAGAAAGGGTCCAGGATCCTGGAGCTCAGCACTTTATAAGTGCAGTCACCACAGTGACTCGCAGCACCGGTGACTGTCACCGAGGAACCCTGGGTGTTTCCATGGTACCTGCTGGCTGTGGCAGGAGTCAGCATGGGCAGGAATCCTGGTCAGCCACTGAGATGGCCATCCTCAAAGGTCACGCCCAGCCGGAAGCCACCTTCGGTTCCAACTGGGCCGGCCTGGCCTGATCTGCTGGAGTCCAGCCGGAATGCACATTTTAGCAAAACCCCCAGGTGATTCACAGGCCAGCTCCACTCACAAAGCTCCCCTCCAACCCACCTGGGGACAAGGACCCTTGCCTCAGGCAAGGGAGGGACACAATGAAGTCTCTGATGGTAATGTGTTCTAAGAAGGGACTCAAACAGGGCAGCGACACCCGGGGACACCCACCCTGCTAGGAAGAGTGGCCAGGGGAGGTGGCCCTGAACCAGTGACCGTGGAGTTGAGACCTAGCGATTAAGAGGAGCTGGTCCTTTAACAACTGGAGGGGACTAGAAGGGTCTGGGAAGGGCGCTGAGCACCGCCCCTCTAATAGGGATCAGCAAGGAGTGTGACAGGAGTCTTCAAAAGAAGGGACTCCCGTGGGTGGGGCGGGGCCAGCCCAGGGCCAGGTGCTGGAGAGTCCTGGGGGCAGGTGGGGATGTGCACACAGGAAACCCAGCGCCTGACCTCTGGGAACGCATAGTGCAGGGGAGGAGCAGTGCAGAGGGACCTTGTCAGAGGTCAGAGGTCAAGTGCTCCAGGAAGTCAAGGTCCCAGAGGCTTTGGGCACATGCACCGTTGGCCCTTGGCCGAGCACGTGAGCCTTCTCGCTCTGTCACACACCCACACCATCACGCCCACGGGCACAAGTGCAGACACACGGTACAGACACACACTGCTCATGAAGCACAAGCAGGCAAACACACGATCCACGCGGGCACAATGTACACACTTGCTGCCCAGGGTCCTGGAGCAGGGGCCTGGAGCCAGACTGCCCTCCACACTATTGGCCCATCTCACCTGTTTCCCTCTCCCTGCCTGGGCTTAGCAGAGCGCCTACCCCTCAGGACCGAGGCCGTATTTACAGAACACTTGAAGCCGCACTTGGCGGCAAGCCAGTGCCACACGAGCATCAGCTGCTGCCATCGTTTAGTCCTCAGATCCTGCGATTCTCTGAGGCAGGTGGATGAGAATCCCCATTTGGCCAATGGAGAAACTGAGGCTCAGGGAGCTCCAACAACCTCCCCAGCCAGAATGGGCCAAGTTCAGAGGCTGTGAGAGCTCTGGGTGGGAATGAGGCTTGATGGGGGGACATCTGACAGGGGCCCGGGAACTGGGGACTCAGTCATGTACGGGAGGGTCAGGGTGGGGGTCAGAACGAGGGTGAAACAAGGTTCCAATCGGAGGGATCGGAGAGGACACGCGGAACGAGGAGTTTGGGAAGCATATGGAGGCTAGGGCCTAGCACCTGGATCACTAAGGCTGCCGAGGGTGGTGTGGCTGGGCCAGGTTGAGGAGAGCCCGAAGGTGGGGGAGCTTTAAGGTTAGTTTTGCAACAAGCAGAAGTCACGGAAGGTTCTATCCCCGAGCACCATCCTCTGAGCCGCTTCAGAGCACTGGCATCTGCAGACAGCAGTGACCTCACTGCCAACAGCCGCACTCATTCCCATTTTAGCAGGCCTGGCCTTGGCCTTGACTCTCAGCTGGGCCTGAAGCCACATGTCATATCCTACGGCCAGAGCTCACTCCTCAGGGCACAGCTTGCCAGGGAAGAAAGTGAGACTGTGACAGTGAACCCCAGGGGCAGGTGGTGACCTCTGAGTCATGACAGCTGGGGGCTCCGAGGTTTGCAGCCTGACTGTGACCTCCATGGAAGCTGCCAACCACAAAGTTCTCTTCCCTGGCTGCTGTCAAGGAAAGCCCTGGGCCAGCTGGAGGGGCCCGACAAGGAGGCTGGCCCTGCCTGGAGGCCAGCTGGCCCTCTGGGCCCAGGAGCCACTGAGCACATAGGTGGAGCTGGAGCTAGCTGGGAGGCCTCCCTGATGCCTCCTGACTGTGTGACCTCCCGCATGTCCCTTCCCTTCCAGGGCCTTGATCCCTCATCTGAAAATAGGGACAATGATTCCTTACGCTTTCTCTGGGTTTGTTTTGTCCTACAAAAACTGTGTTTGTCTGTAAATATTTAATTAATCAATGCTATTGTTTACTTCCTGGGTTCACACTGGACTCTGCCGTTGCGTGGAGACGAAAGACACATGCGTCACATCACCTGGAACACAGGAGGTGTTCAGCACACAGTTATTGATTGACCAAGTGACAGCTGTGAAGACGAGGTCTGAGGCTCTGATCTCGCCCTGACATAGTCCAGCCTCTGCAAGGCAAAGGGTTGCTCCGGGTGTCACAAGGACAAGAAAACACACGCGAGAATGATCCACATGGAGATGAGAGAAGGCAGGAACGGTAACAACTGGCCCACGGTATGATTTTTTCCACCTTGAAAAATCCAATGGGCCAACCTGGTGAGAAATCCTGCTGAAAGACTGGGGAGGCAGGAATTAGGGACAAATTCATCCTTGTCCCTTCCACTGTCGTTAATTTTGAGGTGTTATTTGCAAAAGGATCTCACTCGAAACAGCAACCAAAAGCTGAAAGCCGCCTAGGAGTTTGCTGAACCAGCTGCATTGAGAGTGTGGGAGCAGAGGGATCTTTAACCCTGTATCGCAGGGAAAAGACACTTGGAAAAATGCGGACACACAGGTGTTTCCAGGAAGAAAGCCTAAAGACAAGGATATCTTCATATAATTAGTAGACAGAGGGTTAGTACAGGGAAAATATAATAATGAAGGGCAGGGGGTGTGGCTCAGCGGCAGGGGTGTGGCTCAGCGGCAGGGGTGTGGCTCAGCGGCAGAGGCTGGCCTAGCCTGAGTTCTGTCCCTAGGACCACGATAGAGACAATACTAAAGATAGCAATGAAAATAATAATAATGATGAAGTAGTGACCGAGAGGTCTTCTACTCCATACCTAAATATGCTATAAAGTGACAGTAATGGGAGACTTGGGCTTTGCTTGGGAATTCCCGGGCTTGTCACTCCAGGACTCATTAGTGGACCTCAGGTGATGAGCCTCTCTATTGGGTGTCGTGGACCTTGCTTTCCGGGCTCCAGGGTCTTCTTCCCCTCCCTGCTCCTAGCTGTGAGATCTCGGGTAATCCGCCTGACTTCTGCACCTGGCCCAGGTCTCTGAAGTGGGGATAAGAGCAGCCGTTGAGTGGATGCGGGCCTGGAATGAGCTGAAGCGCGCTGGGCCCTTCACATGGCACCTGCAGGAAACGCTCAGTAGGTGATTTCTTTATTCACAAGGAACAATTGTCAATAAGAGAATCTTGCAAGGGCTTCCGGGCCAAGGAGAAGCGGTGGAGCTTTCTGCTCCCAGCTGCCAGGCTGTTGGTTTGTTCCACAGCGCGCTGTCGCCTGGATGAGCTGCGAGCAGGTGGGAGGTGGGGCGTTTGCTGTTGAACTTGGACTCTTGCCCGTGCCCTCCGCTTGCCTGCAGGTGGTTTTGTGGTTTCTTTGGCGTTGTTCTTCCTGGTGGAGGTTTAGAAGGCCACCCTTCGAGTCACCGTCAAGGTCAGACTTGCTGAAACCAACACTGGGTGACCAAAAGCTGCCTACCAAACACCATCACGTGGGGAGTGCCCCAGCCCCATCCTTGGCTCTTCTCCACTGGGCTCCGTGCCGGGATGCACCCCTGTCCAGAAGGGCCTCCTCCCGCCAACAGCCCAGCCCTCTGACACCTGCTGGGCTCCCAGCTGGGAGAGAACAATATTTTCCCAAACACAAAGGTGTGGAATCTGGGGCAAAGCTTGGGGGCGGGGTGACCTTGGGACAGTTTTCAAGGAGCAAAGCAGATAGCATGGTGAGATCCTCAGCATGGTCCTGCAGGGGCTGTCCTCACACTGTGCCCTCCAATGAGGACCGGCAGCAGCTGGGAACCAGTTCTGAGTGGGGGAGGGGTGGAGTGGAAAGAGCAGTGGACAGGGAGTCGGAGGCCAGGTGTTGAGCCAATCACTGGGCCTCCTGAAAGACAGGAACTGCCACATGGGGGCTCTCCTGCCACAGGTGGGCACTTCCTGAAGGACAGGACCAGTATTCTGTTTTCCTGTGGTCCCCAAGTCACCAGGTTGTTCTTTTTTTTTTTAAAGAAAGAGGGACAGTGAGAGAGACAGGGAAAGGGAGAAACAACTTTATCCAGTCTTTCACATGGTCTTAGTTGCTCCAACACTTAGTTGTGTATGTGGTGCTGGGGTTTGAACCCGTGTCCTCGTGCCTGCCAGGCAAGCACCGAAACCGCTGAGCCACCGCTCCAGCCCCACCACCAGGTTGTTCTTAAGTCCTGGAGACGTCATGGAGAAGATGGAGTTGAGGTGGGCAGCGGTCGTGAGGACCTGGGCAGAGGTCACTAGATGGTGCTTCCAGGGCCCACCTTCTCACACTGTCATTGGTCCCTGTTCACTTAGATACCCAAGGCGCACTTTCCTGGGCATTCAAGATGGGGCTCAGAGACTGACCAGGCATAAGGGTCACCTCGTTGGGCTCAGTGTGCATCTGATGACTGTCTGGGAGGCTGCGGGCCTCACTCACCTGGAGGCCTTCGTGGGTTTCCTTCTTTCCCAACCATTCCCATTTCCCCACCTCCCATTGCCCCCCAAATTCCTCAGGCTACAACCATGAGCCACACTCGTTCCCTTCTTTTCCTCATCCCTCATCTTCTCCTCTGCCCTCATCCACTCCATCACCAAACCAGTCCAGACCTAGAGCCTAGGTCTCTCCATCTCAGTGAGGCAGGGGCTCAGCCAAGCCACTCCAGGACAGGCGGGTGCCCAGTTCCATACCCGGCATTAGGAAGCTCATTTTCTCAGGGTAATAAGCTCCATGTTTCAATTATTAGCTCTGTTAGTAATAATAGTAATAGATCTGTTTTATTTCTTGATTGCTTCAGAATTATTTAGGGAATAGGGTGCTGGAGAGGTGGCTCAGTGGCAGAGCACTTGCCGGGCGTGAGTGAAGTTCCCCCGCTTGTGGGAGTGGTGACCATAAACCAGCAGCACAGGAATTTCTTTGTTTATGACACTTCACAGGACGATCAACCCCTCCCCAGATGAGCTTGGGAAAGCTGGCAAAATTCAAGCAAGGTCTGTAGATGAGCTGGCAGTGTTGTACCCATACTGGTTTCCTGATTTTAATAATCTGCTACGGCTGTGTCAGACATCAGCATCGGGGGAAGGTTGGTGGAGAGGGCACATGAGCGCCCCTGTGTCCAGATTTGCAACTTCTTGCAAGTCTTACCCGATTTCAAAATAAAACAAAATACAGCTCCCACCGAAAGACAGGTGTCATTTTTAATTCCGAGAAAGCCACTGAATGTCAACTCCCCTGCTAATGCAATCAGTTGGCAGGGCTCGCTGCATCCCAATTCACGGTGTCGGGAAGCTCAGTGGAAAGAGCGCCGGCATCCATTAGCGATGTCTGCCGTGGACTCCGGGACTGGCATGGGGGAGCAACAGGCAGGCAGGCACCTGCCATCTGTGCCCTACATTCTTGGCAGCTCAGCGTGAGCCACGGCGCTGAGAACAGGAAAACAGCCACTTGAAGGAGGGCAGGAAGAAAGGGAAGAGCAAAGGAGGGAGGCAGGGGTGCTGCACAAGTCCATTTATGTCAAGTTTAAGAGCAGGAAATGTGAAGCGGTGGCTTCTCATGCAGGGCATTGATCGGTAGGCAGCATGGGGGTGATGGAAAATGTTTATTTATTAATTGGAGTGTTGGTTACACCAGCAGGTACATTTTAAAAGAACTGTTGATTTGTACTTTAAGATCTATGCATTTTAGTACCTATAAGTTAAACCTTGATAATTTTTTTTTTGAAAGAGGGAGGCAGGGAAGATTTCTGAAAAGAAAATCATTTCCATTAATGAAAAGTAACCCAGAATTTCTGGTTCTACTGTTGGAGGGAATTCCTCCTGGAGGGTGAGGGCAGGAGGATCAAACGTTTCAATAGACCTGAGACTGGGGGGAGAGGATGTCCCAGCCCTGCCACTTACTAGCTAGGTGACCTTGGGCAGCTTGTTAACTCTTTCTGCCTCAGTTTCCTTAGCTGTAAGATGGGGGTGGCAATAGTCCCTCCCTCATAGGGTACTTGTGAGAATAACATGAGTTATCCCCATGAAGAGCTTGGAATAGTGTCGTCTGGTACATAGCACCTGCTCAGTAAATCATGGACGCTGTTATGTTTGTGGTTATATTTATTATTGTTTTCTCTTTGATTCCCCTGGCTAATAGCTGTCTCCCCTGAACACGCTGGCGCCACTGCGGACACAAATTCTTCCTCTGGCACAGCTGAGACTCACAGGATATTAAAAGAGACCCAACTCTCCAGGACAACAGGCAGATAAATAAACATTCTCTGGCTTCCCCAAGATAGAGGCTGAACCTCGCAGAGCAAGCTCTGTCCCTGGCCTGGTCCCTTCCATCTCTCCTGTGGGGCCCCTGCACACCCACGCCTGGGCTGATCACCCAGTGGGTGTCATCTTCACCCTCACCACCTCCCTGGTGTCTCAAACTCCTGGCAAGAGGAGAGCACTCCCACACCATCGACTGCTCCCACACCACCTGACTGCTCCTCCATCGTTCCTCCCAGTTCCTGATCTGGGAGTCCAGGTCACTGCCCCAGGAGTGACCTCAGCCTTCAGAAGAGGCCCTGCCTCCATCCTACTAGGGGCTCAGTTCCCCCCGTCCCCAGGTCCTAGGTTAGAGCAGCATGGGGTGGGGAGAGTCTCTGGGGTGGATGGGGGAGCAATTCACTGGAGCTCTAGGGTGGCCTGGGGCTTGGAGCTGCTGCGGGCCTGGGCTGCTCTGCTGCCCGCAGACTGTCTTTGGCCTGCCCCAGGGCTCATCAGCAGCAGTTTCGTAGAGCTGCCTCCTGCAGTCAGCTTTTTCAATGCTGTGACTAAAGACCTGACAAGAACAACTTTAGCAGGAAAGGTTTATTTAGGAGCTCATGGTTTCAGAGGGCTTGGTCCGCAGGAGACTTTCTTCATTCCTCAGGTGATGCTGAACATCATGAGAGAAGTCAGGGCTCCAGGGAGCAGAGAGAGGAACCCCATGCCAGATACAAAATATATCCCCCAAAGGCACACCCCAGGGACCCACCTCCTCCAGCCGCAGCTGCCAGCCCGCAGCCACCAGTTAATCCCATCAGGGGATCAGCTTGCTGCTTGAGCTAAGCTTTTTCTTTTTCTTTTTTTCTTCTTTTTTTTTTTGTTCAATATCCCCCACATCCCTTTTTTTTTTTAATTAGAATATAGAAATACAGTTGAGGGAGAAACATTATCAAAACATTATCAATCAGTGGATATAAACTTTGTTATTGAGGGGAAAAACCAGATCATGGATATCTACCTTGAATTTTACCTTTTGCATTTTCCCCCAGAAGAGCTCATGCATTGAATGGATAGTTTAGCCTTCCTGAATTGTCACATGTGAGCTTTGGGGGACAATTCACATTCGAACCAGAATATTCCCTGAGATTCGGTACCAGAATTCTCCAGTGATGGCTTTTGGAGAATCAAGCACCAGAAAAGGCAGTCTGCAGTCTTGGGGAAGCAGGAGCTTACATGGGGAAAATCTGTTCTTCATTCCATCTGTCCATCCGTCCATCCATCCATCCATCTTCCCTCCAATGATGTATTGACCCTGTTATGAACCAGGCATCAAGGGGAAACACAGACTTTAACCTTAAGGTCCTTAGTTTCTATTTCAGACAATTGCAGTGTACTGTGACACAGAGGGGCAGGGGGCTGGTGCTCAGGGCACCATGCCTGATGACTGGGGCAGGCTTCCTGGAAGCCACAGTGAACTTGCCCTCTGAGGGTAAGGTGGAGAGGTGGAGGTGGTTCCTGCCCCCCACCCCAGCTCATGCTCCCTTCTGAGGTTTGCAGGGGTCTCCCCTGTTGGCAGGAGCTGGGGATGGCGTTACATTGGTAGGAGGAGGGTGCAGGATGGAGGAGCCATGGCTGGGATTGGGCTTCTAAGAAGCAGTGCATCTTCCTCAGCTTCTCCTTCCCTAATCTGGAGGCAGGTGACATGGGAGTGGCTGAGGCAGGGCACAGAGGGAGGCCTGCAGCGGGAGAGCCTCCCCGCAGGGCATGAAGGCCTGCTTGGCACTGCTGTGAGAACAATCAATAGACCTCTGTTATCTTAAGCCACAGATGCTTGGAATTTATTTGCTAGAGCACCTCGTATTTCCTTAAAGAATACAACCAGGAGGGACAGAGGAGGGAGGAGTCTGTGTTGTAGGAAACCACGGGTGCAGGAGCCCCACAGAGGGAACGAGGGAGGAGCCAGGCCCTGCTCAGCCAGGCAAAGCAACCCAAGTAAGGGGGTCCAACCAGGCAGGAACCCAGGCCTGTGCCTCTGCGCCTCAGAGAACACAGGCAAGTGTCGAGTGATCATGTGATGAAGGTCACCTGATCAGTGGAGCTGAACCCCGCCTCGGGTCTCACTCCCTTCTTATCCCCAAGCTCTCAGGCTTTCCACAAGATGTCACACAGCAAAGAAACTGTGACATTCATGTCCCCTAGACTTGATGGGAATCCTCCTGGCTACACTGGCTCCTCTAATTTTCAGGAACTGGACACCCACCAAGAAGGCAGCCTTCTTCTGATCATCCCTATCCAGCCACAGTGGCCCCCCTCATCTTCCACCCTGACCCAGCTGATCACCCCTATCTAGCCACAGTGGTCCCCATCGTCCTCCACCCTGACCCAGCTGATCACCCTTATCAGCCACAGTGGCCCCCATCATCTTCCACCCTGACTCAGGCTCTGCAGCCCCAGGAAAACCAGATGAGTGTCCTGATCGTTCTGGTTCCACTTTTTTGGGAGAAGGGAGTCCGAGGAAGCCCCTTACCTAATTGGTGCAGCTGACCACTTGAACCAGCTCCCGCCGTGCTCTGGTAGGAAGCGGAACTTGCCCAGGTACCTGCTCTCCCTGCAGCCCCAGAGCTGGGTGAGCAATGGGGCAGGGTCGCAGATAATGCCCTGCCCCTCGTCTGCGCAGGCTCGGGGAGCTGGAAGCAGACTGCACTGTCACCCAGGCTCCTACCCTCAGCTAAGTGGGCCCCTGCCAGACCACTATGCAGTGATCTATGAGGTGGGCAGGAAAGCCTGGGGATTTAGCTGAGATCACCCACCCCTCTCCAACACATCTGCTTCCGTTTCTGACACCAGAATGTTCAGGATCACCTTTGTCCAGGGCCTTCCTTGATTTTGCAGTGGTGTCTCTGATTCCACCTCACAGAATGAGGGAGGGGTTCAGGGATGGAGCCTCCAGTACACTGCCCCTGTTTTTGTGACCCTACCCAGGGCCACTCCTCTGTCACTATGCTCAACTCCCCAGGGTTTGGGAGCATTTGAAGAAAGGATTGGGGGCTGGAGTGGTTGCTCAGGGGTTGGAGAGCTTGCCTGGCAAGCACCAGGACCCGGGTTCAAACCCCAGCACCTCATACACAGCAAAGCATTGGAGAAGCAAAGGCCAGATGGAAAAAGAAATAAAACTGATTTTCTCTTTCTCTCTTTCTTAAAAAAAAAAAAAAGAAAGAAAGAAAAGAAAAAAGGAAAGGAAGGAAGAAGAGGAAGGATTTTGAGGCAGAAAAAGTTAGGCAGTTCAGTTAGGCAGAGCAATGTGGGTTGATAAGGAGATCATCTTTCCTGAGAAGACAAAAGACATCCCCCAATGCTAATGAGGGTCTGACATGACAGGCCCAGATGCAGACACTCCCTACTGCTAAGCAAGGGACCACATTCTTTCTATTGGCGCCTAAGGCATGGATCAGAGACTGGCCCAGAATTCCCCTCACCTGTGTGCTAGGTACAGGGGCAGGGAAGCAGTGACCAATCCAGGAGAGGTCGTCATATAAAAGGGGCAAACCTCACTGCCTTGTCGGCTCTGTCCCCTTCCCCACTCTGGGGGAAGTCTGCTCTTTTCTCTGTGCTTTACTTTCTATAATAAAACTTGTCTACTACGCTTGCCTCGGTGTCCCTCGGTTTCATTCTTCGACTCTGGGAGGACACGAACCTGACATCCACATCACCGGCATCAATTTCGCTGCTAATGCTGAAGAGTTTGGAAATAACCTATCCAGGTCCAGCCCTCGAATTTCCTAGAGGGGGACCCTGAGGTTCAGAAGAAAGAAAGAAACTGAATGAAAACCCAGCACAAAAGTTACAACAACAACAAAACTGGTCTGCCTGGCTGCATGTGTGTCTGTCTGCAATCATCTGTCCGGCCGGCCGTCCATCCATCCATCCCGCAGGTCCTGAAGGCTCAGCCGGGCTGGCCTTCGCACACTGGCTCAGGGAATGCACCTGGAGCTCTCAGCATCCTCAGCAGCATGGAAGAGAAAGAATCTGAGGTCCCAGGAGGATTTAGATTCGGCTCCTTTTCTGCGGCTTCCAGCACAGAGCTTAATTTCAGTTTCCTCAAGTGGAAAATGGAAACACTGGGAAGTGGAACCAGAGCTTAATGAGATAGCGAATGCCAGCCTCCGGGGAGCGCCTGGAATGCGGCGGGGCTGGACCCAGCTCCCCACCTGGCCTGCAGGAGTGCTCCTGGGGGAGGCCGGGGCCCAGGCCTGGACCTGCTCCCATCCAGAAGTGCTCAGGGCCACCAGGGAAGAACATCTCTCTGCTCTCCTTGCAGAAAGCCTGGCCCTGGTCCTTCCTGGGCTGTGACCTAATTTTGGGTTGACCGGAGCTGGCGTCTTCCTTTTCCCTTCATTGTCTTGGGGAACTTAAGTGTTCTTGGCCAGGACCATTTCCGCAAGAGTGACATATATTCAGCCAGCCAGGCGCACTGTGTGCACGCAGCCCATCCCTGCCTCATCTCGCACGCTTCCCCGGAGCTGTGCCTTGAGCTCCTGTAATACCACCCCCGACTTCCTACAGGTCACCCGGTCAGCTGTCAGCTCCTGGGAGCAGCCATTCCTGATGCTGGCTCTTTCCCTTTATTCTCCGTCACAGCATTGAAATCTGACATTATCTTTCCTTTGCTTATTGCCTATGGCATCCTGCAAGGCTGTGAGCTTTGTGAATTTGTTCACTGGTGCATCCCAGCCCTGTCCCATGATTGGCACTTGATATGTCCAAGCTGGGCATGGTGGCACATGCCTATGATCCCAGATAATCAGGAGGATGAGGCAGGAGGTTGCAAGTTCTAGGCCGGCATGGGCAACTTAGCAAGAATTTGTTTCAAAATAAAAATAAAAAGGTGTGGGATGTGGCTCAGTGGTAGAGCACCTCTGGGTTCAATTTCCAGTTACCCACTCCCCAAAAAATTGTTGAGTAAGTAAGCTGGTGAAAAACTGGGAAATCCTAACCCACAACTGCCCTAAAATTCACCAAACGCCCTGAAATCATCCCTCCCCTCCCCCACAGTGTCCGAGGTGGCTGAGGTGTCATGACAGACTGCTAGAAAGTCCCTCAAGGGGTGGGTTTGAAGGTCAATACCCCGCTGTGTGTGAGAGGGTGCATAGGGAACACAGCTGTCACCCGAGGACAGGCTAGGGAATGACTGAACTCCGGAAGCTTGAGAGGCCAGACCCAAGTTCAAATCCTGGCTCCACCAATTTCTACAAGTCACTCGGCTTCCCTGAACCCCAGCTTTGCTTACCTCTTGCCTTGCAGGGCTGTCCACAGCAAAGTCTGCCAGGATTCAAAGCTGAGCCACAAACCTTGCCCATGGAGGTCCTGAGCAAGTGCTGACTGTGAGCAAGCTACACAAGCTTTTGGTGCCTCAGTTTCCCTGTTTGTAAAATTCATGAAGCTTTCATGAGTTCATGCATGTAAACTACTTGGATCTGTGCCTGGCACGATAAGGCCCAGGAGTTTAATTTTTCATTCTTACTCTTTTTATTTTAAGCGATTTTTATTTAGTTTTTCATGTGGACTTCAGTTCCTCCGAGACCTTGTTGTGTATGTGGTGCTGGGGTTTGAACTCGCGTACTTGAGTGTGCCAGGCAAGCGCCGTAACTGCTGAGCCACTGCTCCAACCCCTCATTCTTACTCTTTAAAAATTAAGGTATATTTTATATGCAATGAAATATACACTTGATTTTATATACATTAAGAATTGCATAAATGGCTGGAGCAGTGGCTCAGTGGTATCACACTTGCCTGGCATGCGTGAGGACCCAGATTCAAACCCCAGCACCACATGCACAGCTAAATGTAGGAGCAGGAAAAACCAGATGAAAAAACTAAGTTGATTCTCTTTCTCTTTAAAAAAAGAATTGCACAGAAGTCTGAAATATCTAGTGAGAAGAGTCTTGTTGAATTATATGTATAAAAGGTATACATGTCTATATAAATGCATACATGAACAAGTTGTATATATTACGTAAGTAGCCGTGTGTGTACATATCCACATGTAGGTGCTCCTCGGGTGTAGTCATGTCTCAGTAAATGCATCACAAGTTAAAAGCATCCTGAGTTGCAGATGCATTTAATACAGTGAACCTTCAGAACACTTAACCTGCACTGCGAGGGTCATTTGGCTTCCTGACGAGGAGAGGTGGAAGTGGCAGAGTGGTGCACTAGCAGCCTCCTGGGGCTGAGAATGTTCCTCACTTTGACTGGGGTGTGGGTCACAGGGATGGAGATTGTAGAATTCCCAGCTCAGCCACATAGCACCCTGCAGACTCAATGTTTCCCCTCGAGAGCCCAGGGGCTGCCTGGGAGCCAGGGCTCCCTGTTGCTGGCCAGCATCGTAGGAGAATATTGAGTCCAGGAAAATATCCAAATTCAAAAGTTGAAGTAAGTTTTCCAATGAACCGGTATCACTTTCGCACCATCCTAAATTCCAAAAATCCTAAATTGATCCATCCTGGGGTCAGAGGCCATCTGCAGTCTCCATCCTTGTAAACAACACTCCATCAAGATACAAAACATTCTCCATACTCCAACGGGTCCCTTGCGCCTCTCTGCTAATCCCTGCTGACTTTCCTCTCCAAGGGGTGGCAGCAAGTCTGAAGTCTCTCACTGTAGGTAGGTAGGTGTTGCCTACTGCAAGAGTCTTATCCATGGACCCACACAGTGTGTGTCTTTCACATCTGGCTTTTTTTGCTTAGCCAAATGTTTTTGAGGTTTGTGCACCTTGTGTGTGTCAGTGACTTTTCCCTTTTAATTGCTGAGTATTAGTCCATCATTTACCTCTGGCTGTTTATCCCTTTTCTTGTTGACCAACATTTGAGCCATTCACACTTGTGGGTAACTGGGAATAAAGGTGCTATGAGCATTCTTGTGTGTTTCTCTTTGTGGATGTACTTTCATTTCTTTTGGGTACTTAGAAGAACTATTGCAGGGCCATATGGTAAATGCATGCTTAACTTTATAATAAATGACTATAATTCTTTGAAATGTCTGGAGACTTGTTTTCCAGTGTAGCCCATGGTCTTGGTGGCTGGTCTACATGCACTTGAAAAAAATGTGGATTCTGCAGTGGTCTAGTGCAGCGCCCCCTACTGCCGATGGGGTTCAACAGGTGGCTTGTGTCATTGACAGCTTCTACAACCTTGCTGGTATTGCTGTCTCTCAGTCAGAAGGGTGGAGTTTAAATATCACAACAGTGTGGTTTTTCCTGTCTCTCCCTGCAGTCTGTCAGCTTCTGCTCCCCACATCGTCAAGCTCTGTGACTGGGTGCATACACATGCCGGACTCCTCTGTCTTTTTAGCAATTGACTAGTTCATCATTAGGAAACGCCCTGCTGATATTTCTTGCTTTATATTTTACTTCTTTGGTTTTAATATAGCAATTAGAGCTTTCATGATTATGCTTAATTTTTTTTTTAAAAAGAGAAGGACAATGATAGAGAGAGAGAGAGAGGATTAATTTTTTAAATTGAGTTTTTCACATGGCTTTCGTTGCTCTGATGCTTAGCTGTGTATGTGGTGCTGGGGTTTGAACCCGTGTACTTGGGCATGCCAGGCAAGCGCCGTAACCACCGAGCCACCGCTCCAGCCTAATTGTGCTTAGTATTGGCATGAGTGGTCTTCTAACTTTTTCTTTTAGCTTATCAGTATTTATATTTAAAGTGGGTTTCCTGCAGAAAGCGTACAGCGGGCCCTACTCATTTACACATTCTTTTTTTTTTTTTTAAGAGAGGGGACAGTGAGAGAGAGAGACAGAGAGAAACAATTCTTATTGAGTTTTTCACGTGGCTTTCTTTGCTCTGGACCTCATTACGGACGTGGTGCTGGGGTTTGAGCTCGCGTACTCACGCATGCCGGGCAAGCACCGTAACCTCGGAGCCACCGCTCCAGCCCGCATTTACACATTCTGACCAGCTCTGCGTTTAATTGGCTGTTGAGATTGTTTATTCGTTTACTTGTAACGTAGGTAAGCTAGGTTCAAATCTGTATCTTACTACTTGACTTACGTTTGCAGTCATCTGTTCTTTGTTTTGTTATTCTTTCCTGCCTTCTTTTAAATTGCTCAAGTATCATTTTTTTTTTAGTATTCCATTTTATATTTTCTATTGACCTTTAAGCTATTTATTTTTATTCTATTTGTTTTAGGGGCATCTCCAGGGATTAACGTATACCTTCTTAATGATCAAATTCTACCTTGATTGACTATTACACCTGCCTGAACAATGTAAGAATTTTAAAATACTGTACTTCGTTTTACTTTTTATTTTGGTACTGAACTCGGTGGTGCTCAACCACTGAGCTACATCCCCAGCCCTTTTTGTGACTTTTTATTTAGCAACAGGATCTTGCTCAGCTGCTTAGGGCCTTGTTAAGTTGCTGAGGCTGGCTTTGAACTCACGACCCTCCTGTCTCAGCCTCTGGAGCCACTGGGATCACAGGTGTACACCACCACGCCCATGCCCAGGACCCTTTCTCAATCCGAGCTTCTCTTGTCAATTAGTTCAGCTCTGTGATATAAAGTATAATACATAATGTTTCTCTGCTTTAAACAGTCCATTTTTAACAGCTTTATTGAGATTTACTAAGAATATTACAAAATTCAGCCACTGCAACTGCACAATTCTATTGATTTTTCAATAAATTTATGGAGTTGTACTACCACTGTCATACCACTTCAGAAAAATTGCCTCTCTCCAGAAAGATCCCTACTGTCCTCTCTGCCTTAGACACAACCAATATACTTTGTGTGTCTACAACTTGGCCTTTTCTGGAATTGAATCAAACAATGTCACCGTTGGCAATTGGGTTCTCACTTAACACGATGTCTTTGGGGTTTATCCACTTTGTCGTTTGTATTGTTGGTTTGTTCTTTTCATTGCTGAGTAGTATTCCATTGCACAGCTACATCACACTTTGTTTATCCACTCATTCCCATTCCATTTGATGGGCCTCTGTATTGTTGTCACTGTTTGGACTTCATGTGTAATGCTGCTGTGAACATTCCTGCAAAAGTCTTTGTGTGTATATATGTTATTATCTCTTTTGAGTAAATACCCTTGGCAGTGGAGTTGCGGGGTTGTACAGTACATTTGCATTTAACTTTTTAAGAAGTAGCCAAATTGGGGCTGGAGCAGTGGCTCAGTGGTTACAGCACTTGCCTGGCGTGCGTGAGGATGCACCATATATGCAATGAAGGGGCGGGGCAACGAAAACCACCTAAGTAAAAATGATTCTCTCTTCTCTCTCTCACTGTCCCTCTTGCTCTCTTTCTTTAAAAATAAAGTAGAAGTAGCAAAACTTTTTTTGTTTCTTCTATGTTTTTTTATTTATTTATTTTTTGTACCAGGTATTGAACTCAGGGGTGCTCAATCACGGAGCCTCATCCCCAGTCCTTTTTATTTTTATTTTTTATTTTATTTTATTTTATTTTTAAAGAGAGAGGGACAGTGAGAGAGACAGAGAAAGAGAGAAACAACTTTATTTAGTTTTTCACATGGCCTTAGTTGCTCCAACACTCAGTTGTGTACGTGGTGCTGGGGTTTGAACCCGGGTCCTCGTGCTTGCCAGGCAAGTGCCGAAACCGCTGAGCCACCGCTCCAGCCCTTTATTTTTTATTTTGAGACTGATTCTTGCTAAGTTGCTTAGGGCCTTGCTACCTTGCTGATACTGACTTTGAACTTGATGTTCTCCTGCCTCAGCCTCCCAAGTTGCTGGGATTACAGGCATGCACCACTGTGCCTGGCTGCCAAACTGTTTTCTAAGAGGCGAGGACATTTTACATTCTCACTAGCAATGAAAAAAAGCATTGTTTTTTAAAGTAATGAGAAAGGAGGATGAATAGTCTTCGTGTTTATTGCTACATCCAGCTTTGATGATGATCCTTAGTTATTGTAGATCTGCGTTTCTGTCTTGTGTGATTTCCCTTCATCCTGAACATCTCATTGTGTAAGTTTGCTGGCAATGAATTCTCTAAGTTTTGGTTTAGCTGAAAATAGCATTATTTTACTTTCATTTTTGAAGGATAATTTCACTGGCTGAGGATTCTAGGAGGACGGATTTGGTTTCTTCCAGCAACTTGAAGGATGCTTTCCATTGCTAGCTGACTTGCAGTGTTGCGAGTAAAAAGTCAGCCATTATTCTTATAATTGTGTTCCTATACATAATTCTTTGGAAAAAAAGTTTTAAAATCATATCCATCTATAGTTTGGTTTTATATTTTCCCAAGAAAGAGAGAGAGAGGGTTAATTTCTAATTTTCTTTCATCTGGTTTCTGTTTTTTCCTCCACTTTGTTGTGTATGTGGTGCTGGGGATTGAGTACGGGTCCTTGTGCCTGCCAGGCAATCACTCCACTGCTGACTCATCCCTCCAGACCCTATCATTGCTTTTTTTTTTTTTTTTATCAATATTTTACTGCAATACCCTACCTGTGGTTTTCTTTATGTTTATGCTGCTTTCTCCTTCCCTTTTGGGTTTTCAGTTTTATGCCTGTAAACCTCTTTTCCTATCACACCATAGGATACCGATGCCCAGTTCATCTTCCTTCCATTCCCCACCCCCGTGTGAGTGTTGATATATTTTGGCCTGTCTTCAAGTTTACTGATCTATTCTGTATTTAATCAATTATTTTCCCAATATGTTTTCAGTTCACATATTTTACTTTTCATTTCCAGAATTGACATTTTGTTATTTTTTAAAATTCCCATTAATACCCTGAAATATATCACATCCACAAACTACAACCTTCCTGTTTTACTCTTTTAAATACCCTCCCCACACAATTACAAAAGCCCCTAAATATTTATTTATTTATTTATTCTACTAACTGGGTTGTGTCTGCTTCTATTGTGTTTTCACTCTTGATTGTGGGTCCCATTTTCTCATTTATCCCCTTGTCTAGTGTTTATTTTGTTAAATTGTTCAAAGTGTGTATAAAAATCAATTGCGATTGAAGCATACATTGTACTTTTGCTCTTTGTTCTACGTGTTTCCTAGAAAGCCAAAACCCTTTCTCTGTCTGGTGATGAGATGTAGAGGTTGATCACTCAGAGTTCTTGTAGCATGTAATTGAGCTGAAGATGAGAAACAGCTTTAATTAGACAGAGTTGCCTGTAATTAGACCAGGCAGCAACATCCTCTGCCATTTAAAAATCTTGTCAGTGTTTGAACTGGGAGGGGTCGGCTGCAGTTTCAGATATTTTTGGTTCTTATTTAAATTCAAGTTCTTCAGGGTCCTGCAATCCAATCACTGTGAGACTGTGCAAGAGTAAGCAAGTTTCTCTTTTGAGTGCCTTTCCTCTGCCTCTGAATTCTAGAAAAACTTGGGGAGGGCAGGTAGGGACACTGAATTGCTGGACTACATGATTTATTTTGCACTGGAGTCTTGTCCCTCTCGCTGGCCTGAATGACTTCTTGCATTTGGGATTCCTCCATTTGACCTACCAACCTAAATCCTTGTCCAAGGCTAGAATGCTTTTCTCTTGCCCTTGCAAAGACTCGCTCTCTGTGTGGGTGTTCCTTTGTCCACTATATGCAGGGCAGCATTTCCTCAGGTGTGTAAGCAGCTCCAGCGCCTGTTCCTTTCTGGAATTCTGTTCTTTGAGTCTTCTTCCATTCCACTATGTTCTCTAGCACCATAGGAAGTCTGATATTTATTTTCTCTGGGTTTTAGCTTCTTATCACAAGAACACAATCCTTTCACCTCTCTCTATATCCCCCTTGAAAGTATACATCTATAATCATATTAACTATTATTAGTAGTAGACACAGTTATTAATAAAATAAACAGAAAATAATATAACTGCAAGCAGCCACAGTTGTGAACACCTGTAATCCCAGATACTTGGGAGGCTGAGGTGGGAAGATTGTGAATTCAAGAATGAAGAACGGCCTGGGCATTCACACATACATGCAATGGTAATCAATGCTATGATACAGAGATATGTGATTTTCTTATTTTCTGGTGAAATGGTAATTTTGCAGATGAGGAAGCTAAACTTAAGAGAAACCAAATATCTTGTCCAAGGTTTTATTGCTTGTAGAAAGCAGGGTCAGGATTTAAACCCAGGTTATTCAATTCTAGAACCCAGATTTTTCCCACAGTACTATAAATGAGGATTATGTCATTTACTTAAAGATCCACGCAATAGTTAATAAATGGCACTATGAAAGTGACCTGCCTCTAACTAGCTTAGGTGCTGGGACACAGTGCAGAGATAGTTCTCAAGAAACATTCACTGAACAAAAGAAGAAATGCTCACTTTCCAATACACACTCACACACACACACTCATTCACACACTCACACACACACTCATGCACAAATGCACTCTCACTCACACACTTACATGCACTTGCTTACACTCACACTCATATACTCACACACACTATGCACACTCACATGCACTCACTCCCTACTCACACTCATGCACACTCACACTCTCCTACACACACTCACACACACACTCACACATACTCACTCACACTTGACCTGGCAGAAGAGCTCAATGTCTAAAAGATTCTGAGCCTCTCTGTCACAAGTCTTGAGCCCGCTTTCAAGCTTTTGTTTGAGCTTCCTTCCTGTTACCATCTGACCAGCAGTGTCCAGGTCAGACAGGAGGGCTCTCCAGGTTTCAGAATAGTCTCAGACTCGCAGACATCTCTCCGATCTTACCAGGCTCCTGGCTCCAAGATGACGGCTGTGGTTTGATCATGGTTTGTCTCCTCTGAAATTGGTGTTGAAAATTGATTTCCAATGTCATGATTTTGAGAGGCTGTGGGCCCTTCAAGAGGTGTTTGGGTCAGGGTTCCCTCTCCACCAGTGGGATTTGTTCCACTCTCACAGGGGACTGGGGAAGTGGGGATGAAAGTATGTTCTTATTCTTGTGGGACAGTTAGCCATGTGACAAGCACTCCAAATAATCCAGATTCAGCGCCTAAGGCCATGCTTTGACAGTCCCCTGGGCCTCCTTCAAACCAGGCACTGTGCAGAGATAGAGGTTTGGAGGGGACCTCTCATACCACCTGGGCACCGGCACATCGGTGCACACTCTGCAGACAGCCCCCTCCCTGGTATTGTAGGTGGGTCTGGAAGTCAAGGGAGACCAAGTGCACCCTGTCGAGATGAGATTTATCACAGAAGAGCTCTGCTCTCTTTCTCCGCTTGGTAGGTTCAGGACCCTGAAATCCTCAAAGGGAGCCTCTCAAGTAGAGACGTAGGGTCGCCACATTAGGCTGCTGCCCCCATCCCTGTGGGAGGTGCCCAGCTCTCCCCTTGTGGCAGGTGCCCACCTCCCCCTCTGTGGGAGGTGCCTAGCTCCTCCTCCCGTGGGAGGTACCCAGCTCTGCCCCTGTGGGAGGTACACAGCTCCTCCCCTGTGGGAGGTGCCCAGCCTTGTTGGCCACTCTGGTTGACAATGCCGTGTCAAAAGGATGCCTTAGCTGAGCACGGATCGATGGCTCTGCACCAAGGGCAAGACTGTCCCACAGAGGTTTTTCAACCATTTCTGAAGACAGTTCTAGTTGTCACTGCTGGGGTGGAGTAGGATAGTGGCATTTAATGAACAGTCTAGGGATGCTGCAAATGGTCCTTCAGGGCACCAGATGCCCACCACAGCCAAGGACTACCACATCCTGACCAAATGTCAATAATGCCAAGGTGAGAAAACTCTCCCAAAGCTCAGGGGGAAAAGTCCCCTGAATTCTTAGCAGTGACAGGCTTAGCAGCAGTGACAGGCGTAGCATGGGACGGGATGGGAGGGGGGTGGCCACTCGTGGATCTCGTGTATGCAGATGCCAGTCTCTGAGCTTTGGGTTCAGTTACTGGACAGAGTAGGCATTGTGACTCCGTTGACCAAACAGGGGAAATAGAGATTCAGGAAGGAGCACAAAGCCCCACACCTGGTGACCCTGCAATGTCCCTGAGGCCTGGGGACATGTGAATGAAGCTCAACGGGCTCAACCTCTTTGGGTTGGAGCTCGTGCTCTGGTCTGAAGAACTCTGAGAAGCCACTTCTTTTGCATGGTGACCCAACCTAGTCCAGTTCAGAGAGCCTGGTGAAGGGGGGAATGGACACATCCCCCTGGGCTCCTGGGGTGGGGACAGGGAGCAGCAGCACATCCTGGGAAAAGGCCATCAGAGAAATCTCTTGAAGAGGCAGAGACCCCCAGCCCTTGTCCTGTGCCCAGCCCCTCCCCACCCAGCAGGGGACTCCAAGTTTATTCCCTGTGAATGCGAAACTGAGGGTTTCTGCCCTGGAAATCCCCAGGCATTGGGGCGGGGAACCATTTGAAAATGAGGAGCAAAGCGAATGCCCACAAGTTAGATGGAAGCTGAGACCATGGCCACTCTGCCTCCAGGACACTGGTGGCCAGGCTGCAGACCTCCAGGCAGGGGAGCAGCAGAGCATCCTTGGAGAACTGAAGGATCAACCAGAAAGATCCAAGAATGCCAACGTCCAGTGCCCCCCGCCCAGTGTTCAGCTCCCCTGCACTTTGGAGCCTGGCTTTTTAACCAAGAGTGGACGGTGTAGGATCACTGGATGTCCCTGAAAGTCTCTGAGGTGAACATAAAGACTAAAGAGACACAAGAACGACTGGAGGAGAGAGGACACATTTATTGTTATTATAAATCACAATAATAAAATCATAATAAACAAGACCCTTAAAGTCCAGAAAGATAACAGAATTTAATGCCCTATGAAGAAAAGAACATGGTGCTATTAAAAAGGGAACACAGAATACAAGAAAAGGTGGGTGGGCTTTTTTGTTGTTGTTGTTTTGTACTGGTGATGGATCTCAGGGCCTTGAAGGAAAAATATGACGGCAGAAATAATCACAATAGAAGCTTTGGGAGGCAATGTTGAGGGAATCTCTCAAAATTATGTATCACAGGAGAGAAATGATAAAATTAGAGGGCTGGTGTGGGAGTATCGATAACTCAAATTGGATGAGTTCTAGAAAGATGGAAAATGAGGGGAGGGAATATTGATAAGATAATCGAGGAGAACATCCTGGAAGTGAAAGGTGTGATTGTCAAGGTCGAGAGGACCCACAAGGGCTGGGTACAGTGGATAAAGCCAGATCCATCAGGGAACATCAGTAGGAAATTTTAGAACTTCCTTAGAACAGAGGAGTCTACAGGCTTCCAGAGAGGTGGAAACAGATCAGAACGGCTTTGAACTGCTCGGCAGCACCGCTAGAAGCGAGAAAACAGAGGTACAGAGCCTTGACATTTTTGAAGGAAAAGTATACTTCACTTAGACTCTGATGTCAAGCCAAAACACAAAAATATCCTTCAACACGGCAAGGTCTTGAGGCATTTGCTTCCCAACAACCCTTTCTCAGGAGACTACTCAAGGATATGCTCCACCAAAATGAGGGTGTGAACCAAGAAAGAGAAAGATATGAATCCAGGAAAAAGGAAATCCAGCTCAGAGTTGGTGAAAGAATTCCCAAGAGATGGAAAAGTCCACAATGCCATCTGTAGAGGGTCACATGCCCAGTTCAGAATGGCCAGAAAGTTCCAGGAGAGACTTCATTCAAGATGATGAAATTGGAGAAAGTCTGATATGAATGAAAACACAAAGAATGATTTGGACAACTGGGCAGGAGTTTGCAGTTAGAAACATTAGTGATATATACACAGAAAATGAAGCGCATGGAAAAAAAATCAGTTACGGTCATAATGCTGAGAACCATCTTACTCAAATTATGGGACATACGCAGGGATGGAAGTTCAGGGTACCCGGCGGCGCAGGTTCGAGGTTCGAAACTGCATCTCCTGTAGCGGGCAGGCAGTGGATAATGCCAACAAGGAAAAAACACACACAGCAATCTGAGTTTGTTGCACAGCGAGGAAGAGCTGAGTGTCAGAGTGGTCCTCTGAAGATGTTGAAGAGGGCTGCTTTTAGGGAAGAGGACGCGGATGGGTAAAGGCTGGAGAGGGGCTTGACTTAACTGACCTTCTAAAGTAGCTGATCCTAAGTGGGGTTAACTGGTCAAAAATAGAGAATTAAAACAATATCATTGGAGCACATGTAAAAATCAGTACAATCTGAATAAGATCTCTACCTGAGTGCACCAGTGTCAATTTCCTGATTTTGATGGCATATTTGGGTCACGGGAGATGTTGGGGGGAGCTGGGTGAGGGTCTGGGGAATTCTCTAAACTATATTTGAAACTGTGAGTTTTAGTCTGTTTTAAATTAAAGTTATATAAACGACACAACCACAACAGGAGAATATGCTGCCCCCAAAGTCACGCCTCACAGAGGGAAGGACGCTAATGTCACCTCTGGAGGAGTCCTGGGTCCAGGGGCTGCCAATCACCTCCCAGGTGCAGCTAATCAGAGCACCTGCGTGCAGGCCAGGTGGGCGGAGCTTTGGTGGGTGGAAGGGACTGTTCACCGTGGAGCCTTGGTGGAAGGCCAGGGCTGCCATCTGGGAGAGGGGGCGGGGTGGGGGGGGGGCAAAGGGACCCTGTGGAGGAGAGAAGAAAGATTGAGCCCTGAGCCTGTCACTGGTGCTGTCCTCTTAAGAGGGACAAACGCCTGCCTGCCGGTCACTGCTGGGGAAAAACCGAGCTCTCTCTGGGGCAGGCAGCGTGGGGGAAGGTGGCGCCCTGCTCGGGTGGCAGCGTCCCGGGAGGGCTGCAGGACAGCAGGGCACACACCCCGGCCAAGGCGCTCAGAGGGGCCAGCCTCCCAAACTTTCTCCTGAGACCTCTGTGCAAATGAACAGATGCACAAACGGAAGGAGGCAGAGGGAACTGGTAGATTTGGACTCAGACTGATTTGAATTTAAATATTGGGGTGACTTGACCCCAGATCTGCTTCAGATGAGTGTGTGACAGTGGGCAAGAGCCTGGTGCGTCCCGCCCTGCCTCGTCTTCACTCGACGGTGGGTGTTCAGTATTTCAGGATGGAAGTACAAGCCTGCCCCAGCATCTTGCCACAGCGCCTATGAAGGAAAGTGGCTCAGAGAGGTTAAGCAGCTTGCCCGGATCACACAGCTGGCAAGGGGCCCAGCAGATGGAAACGCTGGTTTGGGCCTAAAGTGTGGTGTGGCTCTGAGCCTTGTGGGGAAGTGGGAGCCTGGCCCAGCCTGGAAAGGGAAACAGAAGGAAGTGACGTGGTTTTCAGCTGTGGTCACAGGAAACCTTGGAGGAGCAGGTGGCGGAGGCCTGCAGCAGGACGCCCTTCAGTCACGAGGCCATCGTCACAGCTGTGGGCCGTTTCTTCACTGTGTGACGGTAAACTTGAGGCAGAGCCAAGGCTTCCTGGAAGGGCTTCAGAGGACTTCCGAGGGGGCACAGGGGCTGCTAGGAGCTGAGCAGCCCTGAAGATCATGGAGCCTCCTCTCGGCCTCAAGAGAACTCGTGTTTGCAGCTTAGCTTTCCGCGGGTTCACGACGGCCCTGAAACCCATCCTCCACGCGTCCTGTGGGAAACACAGATCCACCCAGGACCTCTTCCTCCGGCAGACTGGAGGGCGCGGGGCCTCCGGGCAGCACCTGGTTCCTTCCTGAGACAGGAGCCTGACAAACCCCACCAGCTGGAGCAGACGGCTCAGTCCCTCGTCCCTTTGTGGAACAAGCGGGTTTCTCTGAAGTATCTCTAGCATCTTTTGTTGCTGGAAAAGGGTCTGAGGACATCCGCTAGGTGGGAGATGGGGACCCCAAGTCAGGGTGGGTCCTGACTTACATCACAGAAGGAATTCCAGGGCTCCTCAGAAAGAGGCTCAAAGGTTTACTTAAGAAAGCAAATAAATGTTATCTCCAGGGTGAGAGGCCATTTTGGGGTCATGGGCTCTTTTCTTATTCATTTTTAAACTTTTTATTTTTTTGGTCCTGGGAATCGAACCTGGGGCACTTCACCACCAAGCCACATCCCCAGTCCTTTTTGATTAATTTTTTTCTTAAATTTTGAGACAGGGTCTCAACTAATTAGGTTAGCCTCTAACTTGCGATCCTCCTGCCTCAGCCTCCTGAGTAGCTGAGAGGGCCAGGAGCCAGAGCAAGGTGGCCTCCCTTCCCACATCGCAGGCTCACGGGAGCCCAGCACACAACCCCTTGCCATTGGTCTACAGAAATGGAGAGACTCTTACATTGGTCAAGAAAACCTTCCCTGGCCCTGGAGTTTTGGGGAAGCATTGATATACTTAGCAATTCCAGATGCTTGTGAAGGACCCGTGCATAGCTGGAGTGACATGGGCGTGGCTTCTCATTGTGTGTGTGGGGGACTCACAGCCAGTGCAGTTGTTAGTAAAGGGCACACCCAGGTAGCTTCCCCTGTTGGCAGAGCTCATGAGGCCAGGTGTCAATAGCTTGGGACCTTAAGTTGAGGCAAGCTTACAGGCTGTGGGGTCACTGTGCACCCATGTGTGTCTGCATAGGCAGGGTGGTGCTTGCACACCAGGACCCCAGACCAGGAGCAGGGTGGGACCCCTCCAGCCCAGGCAATATCAAGGCAAGTGGGATGGAGAGGGGCTTCTTGCCACAATTTGGACACCTGGTCCTAAGAAAGTGGCTGAGTGACCAGTGTAACCCCTCAGTGTTGCTGAGCCCTTCTTTCCAAGTTTGTGACCCAGGCTTGATGGCATCTAGTTCTCAAGCTGGTAAGGGGCGAGTACATGAGAAGGCACTCACCTGGCACACAGGTAATAATGAGCTGCTGTCAATCAACAACAGTCTGCCTGAGACCTTCTCCCGAGGCAAAAGAGTTTTCCAAAACCACAGAGCCGTCATTGTTACTCCCTCATTCAGATGCTTCTCACTGTAGCAAGGACAAAGTTCTGTGACCTCCGGGGGCTGGAAGGGTCACGCTGCTGCTGTACTCTTTCTAGAATATGCCCAGCACGTTTCAACCTCAGAGCCTTTGCACTGCTGCCAGCCGTAACACTGTTCCCTCCACTCTCTACATGTAGGGAACTTTTATTCCATTTTTTAAAACCTCGGCTTAAATGACAATTCCTAAGAAAGCCCACCCCAGGCCAAGCCAAGAGCCTCTTCCCATCAACTATGTTGTCCTGTTCTTCAAATCTCACACCTGTTCCTGTGCTTCTGCGTTCAATGTGTCAGCCCCCCCAGGGGTAAAGTTCTAAGAGGACAGGGACCTTCTGCTCACTTCCCATCACATCCTCCATGCTTCGCACGCGCTGGATGGGGAGAAGTCTCCGCTGTCCTGATACACAGAGGGATCAGATGAATGAGAGCACGAAGGTCTATCCATCCCTGGTTTTTCTGGAGCCTGGGCTCTGGGCTGACCCCAGGAACACTGGGCATCACCGGATGCTGGAGCAGCTGCCTGGGCAAAGCTTCTGCCCCCTGGACCTGTATGTGCGGCTCTGTGGGAATCTTCCAGGGAATTTGGGAGATTGTTCAGCTTCTCCAGGTCCTGTCTCCCCAACCATAGATGAGTGAGCAAAGGTCCTCTGGCTTTCTACCCAAAGCCCTATACAGATTTAATGCAATCCCCATCAAGATACCAAGGGCATTCTTCACAGATATAGAAAAAGCAATTCTCAAGTTCCTGTGGAATAACAGAAGACCCAGATTAGCCAAAACATTACTCTACAGGAAGGAAGAAGTAGGGGTGTCTCAATCCCTGACCTGAAATTATATTACAGAGCCGTAGTAGCAAAAACAGCATGGTATTGGTATCAAAACAGAACCGAAGACCAGTGGAACAGAATAGAAGATCCTGAGACAAACCCCCATATATTTAACTATTTGATATTTGAGAAAGGGGGCAAAAACATAGTGTGGAAGAAAGATAGCCTGTTCAACAAATGGTGTTGGACAAATTGGACAGCCATGTGGAGACAACTGAAGCTGGATCCTTATCTTTCACCCTGCACAAAAATTAAATCAAAATGGGTCAAAGATCTAGATATTAAGCCAACAACTTTAAACTTACTAGAAAAAGAAGTAGGGTCAACACTACAGCCTACAACACATAGGAGTCAGCAGTGCCTTCCTCAACAAAACTCCCATGGCGCAAGCAGTAATGTCAAGAATAAATGAATGGGATGCAATTAAACTAAAAAGTTTTTGCACAGCTAAAGATCTAGTCAAGATAATCAAGAGAGAACCTACAGAATGGGAGAAAACCTTTGCCTGCTACACCTCGGACAGAGGGCTAATATCCAGAATATACAGGGAACTAAAGAAACTAAACACCAAAATCACAAATAATCCAATCAATAAATGGGCTGCGAATCTAAAAAGAAACTTCTCACCAGAAGAAGTCCAGAAAGCCCATAAATATATGAGAAAATGCTCTACATCATTAGCTATAAGGGGACTGCAAATCAAAACTTCAATGAGATACCACCTCACTCCTGTTAGAGTGGCAAAAACGAAAAATTCAAACAACAGATGCTGGAGGGGCTGTGGGAAAAGAGGAACACTGTCACACTGCTGGTGGGACTGCAAACTGGTTCAGCCACTCTGGAAAGCAGTGTGGAGAATCCTCAAAAAAAAATAGGGCTGGAACCACCTTATGACCCAGCTATCCCACTCCTGGGTATTTTCCCAAAAGAGTTAGAATCAGCGTATTATAGCGATGTGGCTTCATCAATGTTATAGCAGTTCAATCTACTATAGCTAGATTATGGAACCAACCCAGATGCCCCTCACTCGACGAGTGGATACAAAAACTTTGGTACATATATACAATGGAACACTACTCGGCCATTAGAGAAGATGATATTATGGCTTTTGATATCAAATGGATGGAGACGGAAAGAATTATGCTAAGTGAAGTATCCCAATCTCAGAGACTCAGTGCTGAATGGTTTCTCTCATCTGTGGAAGCTAGAATACATCAGGAAGCAGCATGGTAGACAGCTAAGCTGACAATAACTTTAAATTGTATGATTCTCAACGCAACAGGGAGATGACTGACTAGGATACTTGGAGGCGTAGGGAGGGGGATGGGGGGAGGGTGTAGGAAGAACTCCTAGGAGACTGGAGGGTGGGAATATGGGGGACCATCTCAGAAGGAAATCTCTGGCCTCTAGGAGAGATCCATTTAACTCAGGAGTTCTTCTGAGGGAAACAGCAACATGGGGAACCCAAGCTGGGCATCCGTGACATGGCATTAGCCCTGGATAACTAAGTATATATACATTTGTTCTTGAATGTTTGATAATGTTTCCCCCTCAATTGTACCTCTATATCATCTAATAAATAAAAAAGTCCTCTGGCTTCCCTGAGAGGACCCACAACTGCCCAGAAAGAAGAGGCTGCTCTGGGTCCAAGTCACAGGGTGATGGTGGCATCAAAGTTGGACACCAAGCGGGCGTCTGCTGGCAGCCCCACAGGCATCCTCTGCAGAGGGATCTGTCCTCCAGTGTGCCCCCCAAGGTCATGGGCTTTCTGCTGTCTGCACGAATGCTTTGGAAGTCTTGGAGAAGGCGTGTGTGTTTTGCGTGTGTTTTGCGTGTGGATCAACGGTCTGACACCGGGGGGAAGGGCTGGCTTTCCTCACAGTGGCCCGAGCCGGTGAACCCAAGCTGGGGTCTCATTCACTGGCTCTGAGCTTGAGTTGGCCTTGTAACCTGCCTCCTTCAGCGGACAGTGGCAGAGTGATGTTGAGTGGCTACGAGAGGTCTGACAGCCTCTGTGCTTGCTATTCTGGAATCTGCTGCCTCTCAGGGCAGCTTGAGGTGACCCCCTGGCAAGGCCACCTGGATACAAACCCAGGCTCCAGCCAATAGTCCCTGCCGATTGCCAGGTGTGTGAGCAGCACCATCTGGTACCAGCCAGCCCCTGGCCCACCTGCCAACAGACCTTTCCTCCTGCTTAAACTTCATCCAGCCAACACCACACGGTGCAGAGCTGCAACACCAGACTGTGCCCGGAACCGAGCACACTCCCGGCTGTGTGAAGTTACTAAGCTCTGGGGTGCTGTTTTGCAGCAGTAGGTAACCCATACAGCCGCCCTCGGTCTCCTGGCTCACAGCAGACTATTAAGAGGACACAGCTGCACAAGACTCACCTGGATAAAAATCCAGATTCTGCCACGGTTTCTTAACCTCCCTGAACAATTTCCCCCTTCAGTAACAGGGTTCCAATCAGCGCACACCTTCAGCTTATGGGTTATTATGAGCTTGCAGAGAGGTAATACTCAGGGTCCAGCACATAAATAGTGTTCAATAACTGTCAAACAGTGGCAAAGTATTTACTGAGCACGTACTACATGCCAGTTCTGATCCTGAAGAGGCTGGATAGGATGCACAGGGGCCCTGCTTCACGGAGCTTATACTCCAGAAGGGAAGAGAGGATGCAGGTGGAAGATGACGTAAGGGCAGATGGTCACTTGTATCACATCACAAGAAGCAGGAGGCAGGAATAGCACAGAACAGCATGTGCAGAGGGCCTGGAGCTTGGGGAGGCTGGCCAGGCTGCCTCAAGTGGGGAGCAGCAGCCCCAGGGGCCCAGGGAAGTGTAGTGGCTTCAGTATCACTGAGAGGACACTGATCCCAGCTTAGGTTCAAGACCGGACCCTGGGCAAATGCTTGGTTCACACTGGACAAGGACACCTGAGTGAAGCCATCGGGCACAGCTAAGTTGTGTTTCCATGGAAACCCATCACCTGGCCTGGTGAGAATCATAGTAGCTCCCCCGGGGTCACACACCAGAGTCCTGAGCTGTCCACGATTGATCGCTGGAGCCTCGCCTGTCTCCTGGCTCCTCAGTCTCCCTCCCTCTCACCCAGCTGTTTGGGGGGACACCCAGGCATTGGGCTGGGAGCTCCTCTATGTCACCCCTTCACACACATACATGGTCCGGGGGTCAGATGGCTCCAGGCTAGGCCCTGCCATCCCTCCCACGCCAGCCCTGGCTCCAGGATGCAGCTGGGCCTCAGTGGCCTGTGCAGGAGGAAGCATCCACGTTGACAGGGACCGCGGAGCAGCCAGTGACTGCCCAGAGGAGCAGTCACTGAGTGACTGCGGGCAGGTGCTGAGTGGCCCCGCCTGAGGCCTACGGGCACAGAGCGGGGTTGAGCCTGCTCGGGACACAGCCGAGGCACCCTCCCCGCGGGCACACGTGTGCACACTCGCAGGCCCACGGGCACAGCTCGCCCAGCGCTGCGTGGTTAAAGTGGATTCCGTCAGCCCCGCTGCACACAAGACAGAAACAGACGCGCAAATAGACAGGGAGCAGACGCAGGTCATCCCGCAGGACGGACGCGCTCTCCCCGGCTGTGCCGCACCAGCGTCATTCCGCACGGCGCACACAAAGCGGCAGACACATCCCTGCGAGCTGCGGCCCTCGCCTCCCGGATAATTGTGCCAGAAAATAGCAACACCTGCGCCCGCCCAGCTCTCGCCCGCAGCAGAGCGCGCTAATTAAGCCTGTGCGGGAGGCTGGCGTTTCCCTGGCAGGCCCCTTGCTGACAGAGCGGCGGCAGCGACAGCGCAAGTGGCCTTTGTGATGGTCCCCGGGGGGCTCTCCGCCCATCCTCTCTTCCCCTCCTTCCAGGGGGCCCCCTGGAGAGATTCCCACCCTGCTGGTCCCAGGCTTTTGAAACCACGGGACAAATCTCTCCCTGGAAGCTGAGCCTGGGACTGGCAGAGAGGCTTAGGAGTTCCCAGGTCCCAGTAGCCAGCATGAGGGTGAGGCCAACGCCTCCTGGCTCTCTGACTCTTCCAAAGGCTAGTGCAGTCCAGGAGGGGGACTCGGCTTCCCTTCTTGCCATCCTGGGCTGGGTCACTGGCCTCCTCCTGCACGAAGACCTCTGCCACCCTGAACTTCCTGCTCTTCTTCCCAGCTGTCACTCCAGCCTCAGGGCCTCAGCAGCCACCATTCAGTCTGAAACCCTGCTCTGCCCAGGCCTGTGCCAGGCTCCTCCTTCCCAACCCTACCCTGCTCCTCCTCCTCATCCCACCCTCAGGGAGTCTCAGCTGTTCCCTGTAGTGGTTCTCCACCCTGCTGGTCCCTGTCACCCAGGGAGGTTTCTTAAAAAGATCTTTCCACTTCAGCCCCCGAGCAGGCTTGTTAAGGATCTCTGGGCTGTGGATCCCGAGCGCTGGCACTTGGAAACAAGCCCTCACAGGGCTCTAATGTGCAGCCAGGACAGAACTCTTGGCCCAGAGGAAGAAGGAACATTGAGCACCTACTTGCGTGCCCTGCCCGGGGTGGTTCTGTGCATGGTGGATCTCAGCAACCACATGCATGGTGCTTGCTAACCACCAAGTACCCTAGGAAGTCTCTGCATGGGGCGATTTGTGTTGACCCCAACAGCAGAAGGATGCCAGAGCTATCATCCCCACTTCACAGGCAAGGAAGCTGAGGCACAGAGGGGGACGTCACGGTAGCAGTGGGGACTGCTCTGGGACACGGCAAGGTGACGATGCTGAGCCTCAGGGCAGAGGCAGGAGATGTGGCCAGCATCCAAACCCAGGCCATCTGGACTCTACAGGGTGCGAGGGAGGGACAGCTTCAGAGCCCTCTGCCCTTATTCCTTCATGTCCTGGGAACCAGCCTTGGCGGGTGGCACAGACCAGAGGTTGGAACCATCAGCCAAAGCCGGCGCAGCCGCCGCAGCGAATAGCTGACAGCTAGCGCAAGTGGCCACACTAGGTGCTTTGCATGTGCTTGGCCCCTGAGAAGCTCTACAAGCAAGGCCTCCTCCCTCTTTCCCCCAAGGCACAGGTGCAGGGGGCGTTAAGCGAGTCACCAAGGTCACTCCAGGCCACCCAGCCAGCTAGGGCCGAGCTGCAACTGGAACCCAGGCCTGCTGCTCAGTGTCCTCCTCGTTCCACAGCACACTGCCTCCTGGCAGTCTTGCTTCCTTAACTGCCTGAGTCCCACTCTTCTCCTATCAAATGGGCCCACATTCTTTCCAGAATGGGAAAATTCAAATGGAACCACCGGGAATAGCCTCAGCAATCTTGGGCCCGAAGGCACCCACCTCGTGTGCAAGATCAGAGGACAAAGCAAGAACACGTGGAAAGGCCCCAGTGCAGGTCTGCACACAGTAGGCACCCACCTCGTGTGCAAGATAGAGGACAAAGCAAGAATGTGTGGAAAGACCCCAGTGCAGGACTGTGCACAGTAGGCACTCACCTCGTGTGCAAGATCACAGGACAAAGCAAGAATGTGTGGAAAGGCCCTGGTGCAGGACTGCGCACAGTAGACACTTGGTAAGATGGTCCTTGGACCTTTAGGACACTGTTCCTTGGGCCGCCAGGCTGGAGCGCAAGCACAGCAGCTGCTGGAGGGAAGTGGGATGTGCACGCAGGTGGTGACATTTGGGGGCCTCCCGCCTCCCCCAGAGAGGAACAAGGCCCAGCAGCCCTGGGGACCCTGAGCTCAGCGTGAACTCCCCCCCCGAAGCCTGGAAACCGCCCGTGCGTCACCAGCTTCCATTAATGCGTAATTGCTCTTTCAGGCGGGTGGCTGTGTTCTCTGGGGTCAGATTTACAGCAGAGCCGGAAACAGCCAGGCAACAGGCGTGGTGGAGATGGGGACGGGAAGGGGCCGGGGTGGAGGGATGACGTCTCCCAGCAGCAAGGCGTTTGACCTCGTTGGAATCCTGCGCCCTGCGGCCCCTGCTGAGTGCACCCTGGAAACGCCAAGGCTGCCTGCGAAGGAAGGGGCAGCGCTGGGGCTGGAGACTTCGCTAGGAACCTGTAATGCTCTCCCTGCGGGCGGTGGCACAACACCTGTCAGTCACGGAGGACATCCTGTCTGGGAGGTTCAAAGCTCCAATTGCCTCCTCCGGGAGCAGATCCCCCCACCGCACCCCACCACACACACACAGGATCACTAGGTCCGTGGCTCCAGTCCTTCAAAAGATTGCAAACGCACAGCCTTCTGCCGGGTGACCTTCAGCTCTCTGGTGCCCTCCCAAGATGCAGACAAGCCACCTTCTCTCCTGCCTCTTTGTCGTTGTGCCTCTGGGTCCCCCTACCAGACTGTCTGCATCCAAGCCAGCCTGGCGAATCTCCGCTCTCCCTGCCAGGTGATTTAAACAGCGCTTCCTAGTGAAAGAGTCCCCAAGCCTGCACTCAACCCTGCGTCCTGCAGAGGCACCTCCACCACACCCGCAGCCCGCAGCGACCCAACAAGCCTTACCTGGGCTCTTCCAGTTATCTTCTTTCCGGTCTGCTTCCCAAGGTCAACTTTGGGTCCAACCAGAGAGCAGCGGCTCTCCAAGTGCCACCCCAGTGGTGACAGCTTTAGCAGCTCCCGGGACCTGGAGCTGCAGATCAGCAGCCCCAGCCCAGACCCGCTGAATCAGAAGCTGGAGGTGGGGGCGGCACTCTGATTCAGCTTGAGAACCTCTGCCGCGTGGGGATAGGGCAAGTTCATGACACTAGTCCAGAACACATGAGGCACATGACAAGGACAGAGGTGTCAAACCAACAAATGGCACTTTAAAACAAAACAAGGCCAGCACTGGCTCCCCCTACCCTCCTCTCATGGCTGCTCCCAAACACAGTGACTTTCTTCCTTCCACACCTGAAATATTTGCATCTTGCATTTATCTCCCGATTCATCTGTTTTAGACCCAATCCTTGACTTCTGCTGGATAAGGACTTTTTCCACACCTACCCCCTGCCCTGGGACCACCATACAACCCCAGAAGTTACTAGAATCAAGACTATTATCATTCCACAAGGAGCTCTCCCTGAAGATGCCCCCATTCTTTGGCTCTGGGGACAAGACTATATGAGCCACCCCAGCATCTTCTACTCAGTCCTTATCAACTTAAATACTATTCACCTTTAAGTAGCTTAAATAAGACAATTTTTTGGTTTTGGTCTTTCTAAACTAACTAAAATATTGGGGCAAGTCTAGGGCAGGCATAGAAGATCTGTGGCCATCAAAAACCCAGGCTCCTTCTACCTTGGTGTTTTATTACCATTAGTACAGGGCTCCCAATTTGTGGTCCAATTCGGCTGCTTGAGCTCCAGCCACCACATTTGCATCCCAGTCTATAGAAGAAAGGGTACTCCCACTCCATATAAGGACACTTACTAAAAATAGCACATTTTTATTTACACTTCTGGTGTAGTCACAGAGGTACACTTAGCTTTGAGAGAAGCTGAGAAATGTCCTTTTTTGTTTTGTTTTGTTTTGCTGAGTGTGCCTAGCACAAAGGGAAAGACAAGAGTTCTTTTGGGGGGTAACTGGCAGGTTGGACAGCACCCACTTTGGCTGGAGCTCATTTGAGCTGGCATCTAGGTTCCTCATGCTTGCTGAGAACACGGTGTTCCCTCTCTTGCCTGCATTCATGGTGCTCGGGGCACCCCACACTGCTTACGCCTAGCGGGTCCCAGCAGGGCAGGACCCATATCTGATGCTTCTGTGCCCCTTGGACATGCACAGGAACAACCCAGAAGACTACGATCCAGCCGCAGAAACACCAACCGGGAAGCGGAACTCTTGCTGTGGCCTGGGGCCTGAGCTTGCCCTGTGACGTCCAGGACAGCCCTGCAATCCCCACCTGCCACTCCGGGCCCTTCCAGATCTGATGTTTCCTGTCTGCTCCCTGACACTCCGCTCGGGGGCTGCTGAACTGTACCCAGCACGCTTCCCCCAGGGGCCGCGGTCTCAGGTTCCCTGGATTTCTTTCTCCATTTAGAGATCAAAGGAGCAGGAACACTGAACTCCAGGTTCACAGGCAAAACATCACGGGGCATCGAGCGAGCGGAGGAACTTTTATTAACGTTAACAGCCGGCACCAGCGCTCCTCGTCCCAGGGACTCTCAGGCTGCTTGGAAAAAAATATTTTGACAAGTGCTGGGGAGGAAGGTAAGAACTTACGAGCTGGCTGCCACAGCTCAGAACCGGGGAGCACTGCAGCCCTGCAAGGGGGTGGCTTCCCAGCTCACCCAAGGCTAATAGCCAATACTTACGGATGCTTGGTCTGCCCACATAGGAAGCAATCAAGGCACTTGGTTCCAAGAAAAAGGAAACACAACAGAACCAGCCCTGCCTGGCTGAAGCGGTGGCGGAAACCTATTAGAAGGTGTGTTTGCAAGAAAAGCTCAGAGCAGCTAAAACAGGGAGCCCAGAAACAATAACGGCTTAAATTAGATGGAAATGTGTAGCCAAAACGTTAGGGTGATTTTCTTATCCATTTGCACTGCTGTAACAAAATATTTTAGATAAAGTCATCTGTAAACAATAGAAATTTAGGGTTTTGCAGTTCTGAAGGCTGGAAGTCCAAAGTCAAGGCGTTCGCAGCTCCAAAGTCTGGTGACGGCTTTGAAAATGGCACCCCCAGGTGGTGGAAGGGCAGAAGGACAAAAGAGGCCAAGCGGGCTCCCTCAAGTCTGGGAGGGCGCTAATCACCTCCTAAAGGCCTCAGCCATGGCACTGCAATGCATGACATTTGGAGGCCGCAGCATTGAAACCAGTGCGGCCATTCTGCTCCGTGAGGTTTCCAGGCCCTGGCCTGTGCATCCCCCACCCCTCTCCCACTGCCCTGAGCACAGGGTCCAGGAAGGCTGGCTGCAGAGCTCCGATCCAGCCACCTGAGGGCAGGAGAGGAAGGCAGGGCCCCTGGAAGGTGCCCACCTCATTTCTGCACCCGCCTGGATCAAGGGGACTGTGGAAGGCAGTTTGCACCCAGCTGAACCTCCTGTCACCATGCGGCAGGGGGATGGCTTCAGAGGAGCTGCCGCGGCTGAATCAGGCAGCTCCCAGAATCACCGGGAATCCTGGAGAATCAGACTCAGAAAACCAGCAGAATCCTTGGGTGGCCATGGAGTGGGGCCCGCACCACTTAACACTAAAGGACAGGCAGGCGAGGGCCAGCCTCTGTGGCTGCTGGGATGGACGTCCCTTCTGAGGCCGCATCTTCTGATTTGTCCATGCCTCAGAACAGGCTCAGGGTCCCATCAGAATCCCCACTTTCTAGAGGAACTAAAAGGTAGGGGAAGCTGCCCCGGGGTCACCAGACGCAGTGGTGTGTGTTGGTTTGCACCCCGGGGGCACGGAAGGCAATGACGCAGCCAGCAGAGGCTCCTTACGTGCAGCAGGCGGGGAGTGCGTGCGGGTCTCTCCATGGGAGCGAGAGGGTCTCTCCCAGTGGCTCCTGCTGAGGGCGTGGGGGTCTCTCCCAGTGGCTCCTGCTGGGGGCATGGGGGTCTCTCTCAGTGGCTCCTGCTGGGGGCATGGGGTCTCTCCAAGTCCATGTGCATGGCTGCCAGCCATAGGGCGCTGCAGAAGGGGAAAGCCTGTGAGGGTGGTGGCTATGCCTCCTGGGAGGGGGCCCCCCTCAGGTTTTCCAAGCGATGTTCAATGAAAGCTGCTGAATCCACAGAGCCTCCGGTGAATACTCACTGTGCTGCTCTTGTGAAAATCAAGAGGATTTCATGTCAGGCTGAGAGAGGTGCCAGGCAATGGCAGCACGTCTGGCAAGCGTTCACTGAGAGGAGTGAGCAGCCCCCTCACCTCCTGCCAAACCCCGCTGGGGATTAGCAAATGCAGCGGCTTTGGCCAGTCATGATGGCACAAGCAGAGGCTGAGGCAGGAGGACTGCAAGATGGAGGCCAGCCACAGCAGCTTAGCGAGGCCCTAAGTAACTTAGTGAGACCCTGTCTCAAAATAAAAAATAAAAGGGGATGGGGTTGTGGCTCTGTGGTTAAACACCCCTGGGTTCAATCCCCATACCCCACCCCCAGAAAAGTAAACTTTGAACTTCACTAGGGCTTGGGGCACAAGGCATAAAGGTGACCATAGAGGCAGGATGGACAGTAGCTGCCACCTGGGTCTCTCAAACTCTAAAGCCATCAAGCAAGGGGCTCAGCCTCTACCCCTCCCCTCCCCCCACTCTGTACTTGCATGGAAGCTTCTCCATGGGGACCAAATTCACAAACATGAATATTACCTGCTCAGCCCGTCCTGACCCCTTGTGCCTACAGGGTGCTCCTAGCAGGCTGCCACCAGGGAGCAGGTGGCAGTGAAGGGAGAAAGGGATCTGCAGATCTATTCCATGGGCTTTCCTGGAGTCAGCCTTGCTCTGGAGCCCTGGGCTGTGCATCCCAGCAGGAGCCTGGCTGGCCTCGGGAGTGGTCAGGAGACTTCGGGGGGTCCTGTGTCAGAGACAGAGCCACGCCAGCAGCATAGACCCCCACGCCTCCTGCCAGTTCACGGCTGGTTTGAAAGCTGGAATATTGGGACCTGTTGGGTCCTCAGAGGCCAGTTGTCCCTCTCCCTGCACCAAGGGGGCTGAAGAGCCATTGACTGAGCCTCCTAGGCCTGGAAGGCCCTTTCCCTCCTCCTCTCAAAACCCCCAGTCCGAGAGCACAGCCATCATCCCGTCCGTGGTGTAGAATGCTACTTCTCATTCCTGTTATTGTCATTACTGCCACACCAGCCACCAGTTGATACATTTCTAATGCTGGATCCTTATCTGCCACTTCTAAGCCCCTCTCCTGGTCCCGTGTGACAGGTAGGGATCCTTCCCTCTCCTGTGGATGGACCAAAGGCAGCTGAGGAAGACGAGCTTGAGGTCAGGCAGAATCAGGGCCCGCGCCCTGTCCTGTGCTAGACGGAGGCCCTCACCACCACGTCCACCTGGAAGGAAATGTGGTCAGAGGGAGGGTGACGGCTGACCAGCCACACAGGGCCCCCAAGGTCCCCTGGCTTACTCTCTGGAGCACGCTCTGCTGGCTTCTCGTGGCCCCAGCACCCCGGGCTGAGTCACTCCAGCCGCCCCTGGAGCACATCACACCCATGGCCAGCGGAGGGGCACTCTGTGTGTCACATCTGTACCACAGGATGGCCACTTTGTCATCTGCAGCTGAGTGGTCCTGGTGGACAGCCAGCCCTCTGCAGGCCAGAGGCCCAACTCTCTTTCTTGAAAGTTGGAATTTAGAGATCCGATCTCTCACTGATATCAGGTGGCAATTCCGGGTCCATGCGGACCTGCAGAATTGGGTCCCTGCAGCAAATCGACAATGGAAGGTGTCCCCCCTAGCTCCGGTTCCACCAGGGCCACTCCAACACGCCTCATTTCCATGACACCTGGACCCATCTTGGGTTGACCTGAGCAGTTCTGAGGGGCTCTATTCTTTGCAACTGAAAACTTATAACAAATAGAAAAATAGGATGGACTTGCAAATCACAAGCTCTCAGAGGAAATAGGGAGTCACCCAGGGATCACAGCCAAGGAGAGGTGGCCACGGATCCCCTTGGGGACTGGGCCACAGGCGGTGGCAAATCTCCCCCATCCCAGGGTAATCTCCCCTTTGCAAGCGGGTGATGCCTCCCAGCCGGTGGTGGCAGCAGTGGCATGTTTCCTACCTCTTGAATCATAGCTGGTCTTGTGGCAACAGAATCAGGCAGAAGGGAGGGTGTGCACATCCCACCGCCCTGTCTGTTCCCTCGCGGAGCCTGCTCACGTAAGCCAGCCGGGCCAGCCTCCCGGAGGAGCAGTCAGCACGTAGGAGAGCCAGGGCGCCCTGCCGCAGAAAGCAGCAGCATGAGTGAGCCCAGTGGGGACAGCGAGGAAGCCCACGTCATTGTTTGCTAAGTGGTGGAGAAGGTTTCACTGTAATTGATAACAGTTACAGAAATTGGGACCCGGACGTGGGCCGCTTCCTTAAGCAGAAGTTGAACCTTGTGCACTGGCTCTGGGGGCCAGGGTGTCCACGGGGAAGCTGATTGTGCAGCCTGGGTGCGTTGTGTGAAAAGTGCCCATGGAGGTTGGGGAATGGGTGACACATGCCGTGGGGTGGCAGAACACCTGGCAGGACTGTCACCTAAAAAACTTGGATGACAGGACAAACACCAAATGAAGTTGTGGATCCAGCTGATGTGCTTTCCAAAGATGGGAGCAGAGTCCTCCGCTCTGCTATCAGCTGTGAATGATGAGGCACAGCCAGACAGAGAGATGAGCTGCAGACAGCTGTGCCGGTTGAAAACAGAAGTTTGAGGCAACATGAAGGAAACAGGACGTGCTGAGTTGGAAAACAAGTCTCTTATCCCTAGCCTCTTACAAAAGATTCTGAGTTTTTAAAAAGTGAGTTAAGATTGAGTCAAGAGTGTAGATATAAGATCCTCTGGGGCTGGAGCGGTGGCTCAGCGGTTTTGGCGCTTGCCTGGCAGGTGCGAGGACCCGGGTTCAAACCCCAGCACCATGTACACAACTGAGTGTTGAGCAACTAAGGCCATGTAAAAAACTAAATAAAGTTGTTTCTCTTTTAAAAAAAAATCCCCTGTGAGGACCTCAGAATGATTTTAAAAAGTGCTGGTAGGACATTGTGGATCTTAGAGTTCTAAGCTACAGTAGATTGGCATGTCCAAGGTGAAGAGAGCTGTCTCAGAAAGAATAATGTGGATTTCAGGGGAATGAGTGGCTGTGCATATGATTCATGGGAAACCCATACCACTTTTGAGGGAATTGTATTGGCAAGAGAATCACTAGCTTGGATTAAAAAGGACTGGTAGTTAAAATGAGGAGTCATCTTGACCTGTGAACTCATGAGCAGGAATCATGCCAAGAAAGCCACTCAGCTGTCAATGTTTCTTATAGAAAAGGAGGATCTCAGAGGGTAGGGACAGGGGCTCAGAGGGCGCAGGCAAGAGCTAGAGAGGACAATGGGCTGGGGCTTGCAGAAGCAGAGGTAAGGAGCATATCTTTCCCCCAGAGTAGGGTACTACTGTAAGATGTATGTCTTTTCTGTCAAATTTGAAAGATGGTGATGTATAGTCTACTACCTCCATTATCCCCCTCCCTTTCTGAAGACTAACTCCTCCACTTGTGTACGCCCACTTGTGTCCGCCCACCTGTGGACGCCCACCTGTGGATGCCCACCTCCTTCCAAGGACCCCTTCCGGTACCCAGCCATCTTCTTCCGGGGAACATGGAATCCCTACTACCCTCACCATGTGTGTGGCGACCCCCCATCCCCATTATCTCCCAGTCGCCACCTACTCCCTCTTGCACCTGCCTCCACCTAGTCACAGCCAATCGCACAGACTGTGCACCTGAGCTCCTCCAATTAGGGCGAAGAGCAGTATTGCATCAGGTCAGAATTTAAAAACCCCTCACTCCCTAGCGAGGCGCGCAATTTCTTTCGCCCTTCGGCCAAAGTAAAATTTTTGCCTTGCTCACCCACACCCGGCCACGTGTTTGATCTCATTTATAACAGTACTCAGCAAGATGTCCCTGGCTAGATTTCAGAATTGCTATGGACCAGTGCCTGTTGCAGGGGTATGTCCCTCCCTTTTAATACAGAGCTTCCGTGTTGTCTTGCTGCCGCATGCTCGGAGCGTGAGGGTTGAGCAGCTTGTCGTCTTAGATCGCAGGTCTCTGGATGAAGAGAAGCCTCAGCAACAACCATTCCTGATCTGGACATAAGACCGGATTTCTACGTTGAACCTGATGCTATACTTGGGGCAATATTGTGGAAGTCTGGGGACAGATTACACATAATTTGCTGTGGAAGGAGAGTGAATAACTTGTGGCCAAAAGGTAAATGCAGTAGAATTTTTAATGGCTGCAAAGTTTTCTCATCCTATTACATCCACCCCTTTGCAATGTGACTCTGTTGAGTCTCCCATTCAGAGGAGGAGTCTGTTTATTGTTTGTTTGTTTGTTTGTTTTTCCCCTTAAATATAAACTGGCCTAAGATTTCCTTTTGCCCACAGGAGTGGGCTTATGTGGGTTTTGGAGACTAGACCTCGGGACGCCTTTCAACTACTGCCTTCATCCTCAGAACAGACTTGAGGTCTGGAGCTGCAGCAGCTATCTTGTGACCAAGAGACCTGAAGTGTGAACATAAAAACTAATCAGCTAAGAATGTCCAAGAAGACAGATTCTGATTCTGGACTCCTGATGGCATTTTTGAGACCTGAACTACCACCCCAATTGCATATGGAATGATGAGAAAAGTAACTTCCTATTTCTTTGGAACCTAAACTTCAGGTCTGTGGTTTTCAAAATGTGGCACCCACTTGCACAGCAGCGTTAACGTCATAGAGAGACCTATTGACAAAGCACATTCTTGGGCCTCACCCATGTGTGTGGGACCAGAATCTCTGAGCTGTCTGGGTTTCAGCAAGTCCTCCACTGGAGGACTTGACATTCTCAAGCACACTGAAGTTTAGGAGCCGTTGGTATAAACTCCTTATTATCCTCGTATTTATTTTTTAGGTGCATCTGAGCTGAAAGCTCCATCGATATACATCTCTGAGTTTTTGCTAAAGATTCTCTCCCTGCCCACATGCCCAATTTCCCTCCTTTCTGCCAGTTTTTTTTTTTTTTTTTTTTTTTTTTTTTTTTTTTTTTTTTTTTTTTTTTTTTTTTTTTTTTTTTTTGTCCAATGAATTAATTTCAATCACAGAAGCCCAGAATGGCAGAGAATTCAGCTGTGACAATTTGGCACACTGATTCTTCTCCGGATCTGGTCAGCAGTCTCAGAGGGCTGGATATCAGCAAAAAGCGGAAAAATTGCCCCCATCTTAAAAAAATGTCCCAGTTCCAATCCAAAACCCCCAGATCAGTGTCTGTCTCTCTGCGTATCGCATTAGGCCAGAGGGCTGATCTGTGAGCTCAAAATTCTTCTTTTAGCAGTTGCACACTGCCCAGAGTCACAAGCTGAGCCTGTGGCTTATCCACTGCCAGGGGCTAGGATATTGAGCAGGACATTTATTTTAGTTAGAATTTTGCAGCATAACAAACCACACCAAATCTTAGTAGTTGAGAATGATGTAATTCTGTGGTTTGCCTGGGAAGTTCCTCTGGTGGTCTAGCCTGTCACTGCTTGGGTAGGAGTGATACTGAGCCCGTCTTTCTTCTTGTCTCCTTTCTGCTTGAACCTCCTTACCACAGAATGGTCTGAGTAGGACACTGAAGGATGGTGACCATTTATAAAGTGCTGCAGTTTCAACTCGGCAGGAGGGCAAAGCTCTTCTTGAGTGGCCCTTTCGACCCCCAGTCTCCAACTCCAGCTTGGAACGGCTCGCCTGACCCCGCGGCCTGTCAGATAGGAGAGCCATCTCTAGCTGTGAAAGTTGAATGTGTGGCTTTCTCCCCCCTCAGCAGAGGCAGGTGGGACACAGGGTTAGGGTCACCACTACCGTGTGTGCCCCCGATGTTCAGGTCTCGGGCTTGCTAAAGTCCAGTCTTGCTGGAATCAAGTGGGGACCTAATAAAAGCTGATTTATGAATGGCTGTCTGGGGTGGGGGACAGGAAGAACATTGGACAAGGTTTCTGCTCACTGCCTGGATGCCCTTGGACGCCCTTGGACACATTGTCCTACCTCTTTGGGTCTCAGTTTCCCTTTCTGTGAAGGAAAGGAAGTAACTGCATGGAGTTGTGCGTGTGTGGGATGGAGTCACCCATAGCCAGGGCTCTGTGATCTTTTCTCAGCTTCCCACAACAGCATTCCCATTCTTTAGATGGAAAACTGAGGGTCTGTTCAAACTGTACCAGCAGCGAGCAGTTTGAACCAGGTCTATGCAGCTCCGGATGTGTGCCCCTGACCCTTCTCTAAGTGGATTTCACAGAAAGCCAGCCCATGTGGAGCCCCCAACCCCAGCAGCTCATCCCCATTCCTGTCCTGCCCTCACTGGGTCAGTAACTGAGCAGCAGCCAGGCTCTGGCAGTGGCTGCCTCTCTGGAAGTCTCTGGTGGCAGCCGGCTGGGCCAGCCTCCCACCCAAGCTGTGATGGTTCAGATGTGACAGGTCCCCCAAAGCTGAGGGAGACAAGTTGGGTTTGTGAGATCCGACCCCATCTGCTCCTGGGGTTAACGGGGTGGTGGCTGCAGGTGGGTAGGGTGTGGGTCCTTGAAGGTGTGCCTCAAGGTTTGTACTTCGTCCTTTGTGAGTGGAGCCTCTCTCTTCTTCCTCCTGCTGTGTCCCGAGCAGCTGCCCTCTTCCACTTCTGTCCCCCACCATGACATCCAGCCTCCACGCAGGCCCTGAGGAAAGGAGTCCTCGTCCCTGAGCGGAGACCTCTGAAACCGTGAGCCCCAAGGAAAACTCTGCTCCTCTCATTGCATTTCTCTTTTTCAGGTTTTCTGGTTGCAGCAAGGAAAACGCTGATGGAAACACAGACCATGTCCCCAGCAGCAATGGCTTCCCACTGGACACCACCCCTGCCTGGGCAGAGGCTAAAAGCCTGCACAGGTGGCTGGAGGGTCATTCGATGTGGACAGGGACAGCTCCCTAAAGAGGAGCCCTCTGTAGGCAAGGGACACCGAGAGGACCACTGCTTCAGTCACCTGGGCACGGTGCGAGGGGGGAAGCCACTCACAATCCTGCGGCCCAGGCTCTGTGCTGTGCCAGGGCTCTTTACCCTGTAGCAGCCTTCTGAGGGCAGCCTGCAGGTGGGGACCCTGAGACTGGGGGAACATAGCACCCCTCCCCTCAGGGGTCCACATCTAGGCAAGGGCAGGGAAAGAGGGTGGAAGATCCCAGATCTGCGCCCCTTCACCTCTCACACGCCGCCGTCAGTCCCGTGTCCTTCCTCTACTCGAATCTCCTGACTTCCCGGCATCAGAGGGAGAGCAAGCATGACCCCTGGCTCTTGACTGTCGTGGAGGGGGTGATGGCCAGCAGGACAGGCCTGGGCCTTCTGCAGCTCTGAGCAGGGGCTGGGGGCTCAGCTGTGCAGAGCAGTAACGGCTGGGTGGCGGGAGCCCGGGAAGATCTGTGGGTTCATGGCGAGGCTGGGACGGTGACAGTGGCAGGAGAGTGCTGGGACTTGGAGCAAGGGCTTTTACCCAACCGGTGTGGAAGCACCTCCGTTTTTAATAGCCAGCATCATGATAGTGACCAACACGTCTTGGCGGAATCTTCTCCACTCTGGGTCTTGCAGAGGCAGCAGGCAAGGGGGCAGCCGGTGCCCTCCTGCCGAGCACCCCCTCCGCACCCCAGAGCTGGCACCATGCCTCCTCCCCAGAGCCGGCAAGGCAGGGAACGGAGACTTCCCAGGCAGGAGCGGCAGCCTCAGGGAAGCCCCCATCTGGCAGCGGCAATCTGTCAGTCTGGAGAAGAGTGCATGTGCCGAATGCGACAGCAGCTGTGACCACAGCAAGGGCTGCAGATGCAAGATCGTCCTCAGGAATGGGGATCCCGGGGTGCACCTGGGAAGCGCTGCAGGCCCCGCCTCCGAAAGCCCAGACCCCGCCCCCAGAGTCCTGGCCCCGCCCTCGAGACGCCAGGTCCCGCCCCCTGAGATTTCGGGTTCCCGCTGGCACAGCAAAGGTGAGAGATGTCCCAGGGAGCAGGGTCCTTGATTCACATCGTTGGACCTCCTGTCTTCCAGGCATCCGGACCTGGTTCTTGTTTGATCCAACAGGACTCAGGGGCACGCGTTTACCTCGGGATGCAGCTTTGGAAACCCCGGCATGTACAGACCCCCTCCTGCACCCCAGCAGCCCCACATCCTGCTGAGTCCAAGCCAAGGCTGAGGACAGGTTTGTCCTGCTGGCACGGGGTGAGCAGATCCAGGAGGAAGGGAGGGACGGGCGGGGCGCTGGTGGGCATCCAAGGTCCCCCAGAGGTCCCATCCGTCCCCCCTGGTGGCGTCTTTCCATCAGGTAGCGGAAGCCTGTGCACAGGCTGGGGACTCAACCCTACCTCAAGCTGAAAGAAAGATGCACGGCTGCAGCTCAGGGCGCTCCTTCCCTGAGCGCTCGGGTTGAAGCCCTAGCCCTGAGTGGCCAGGCACTTGGAGGAAGGGCTGTGTGGAGGGATTAGGTTTGGGTGGGTTTGGGGTCCCCATGTTTACATTAGTACCCTTATAAGAGGAGCAGAGACAAGAGCTCATGTGCTCTCTCACTTCTCTGCCATGTGAGGACACAGTGAAAAATGGCTGTCTACCAGCCAGGAAGACGGACTGACCAGGGCGCCAGAGAGCCAGCACCTTGATCTCGGACTTACGCAGTCCAGAATGTAGCATTTAGTTAGGCTACCCAAGCTGACCAAGACAAGTGCCTTGGTCTCAAGGGATCTGGACTAGAACAAACATGGTTCAAATACCAGATCCATCTCCCGCCTGCTGTGTGACATCAGAAAATCACTTGACCTCTCTGAACCTGTTTCCATCTGTATCATTGACAATGCTTCAAATACAAGGCTGTGGTGAGAATAAAGACTTAATAAATCATGGTGCTCATAGTTGGCACCAACTGTGTGCCTTGCCTGTCTGTAAACCTTGATTCTCTCACCATTCTATGAATGAGGAAATCTTGTCCCCACTTTCCAGATGAGGACCCTGGGGCACAGATTGGTTGAGGGACTTGCCCAGGGTTCCACAAGTGACAGGTGATGAAGCCAGGCCCAAAACCTAGGGAGTGGGCTCCTGAATGCACATTGTGTAGCCCCCTGCAGAGTCCAGCCACATCAAATACTCAGAGATTAGTAGTGATCAGTGTCCCCCTGCTACACAGAGGTTCTGGGACCTACACAGAGGCCCTGGGAGGAAGAAAGAGGAGTCTGAGCAAAGAAGTCCCCAGGGAGGGATCTCTGCATTTCCAGAAAGTGCCCTGCTTGTTCCCGACCAGGTCAGGTTCTGTTTCCTCTCTGCTGCATCTCCAGGGCCAGGAGGAAGCCTCAGGGCCCCAGAGGGCAGAGCCTGGGGGCTCCAGGACCAAGATGAAGCCTCAGGGACCCCAGAAGGCAGAGCCTGGGCTGCAGCTTGTGCACCCTCTGTCCTAGGCCCTCCCTAGGAGTGGGGGGCCTGCTGCAGGTGGCGAGGAGATGGGGTAGATGCAGGCACACCTCACAGGGCCATCAAGGAAAGCTCAGGTGTGACTTCTCCATTGAGAGCTGGCCAGGGACCCTGGAGGGGTTGGGGCCAGGGACAGGTCCCAAGCAGAGCCCCTCCATGCGGAGGAACTTCAGGGGCAGTCAGGTGATAAGCAGAGGCCCGGCCTCTCTGGGTGAGATTCCTCTGCCGGTGAACGGGGTCTGTGCCAGGGAGGTTCCCGTCAGGAGGGGTCTGGAAGAGGCAACCTGTGTGGCGCTGGCCATCGCAGCTGTGGCTGAGAAGTAAGGCCAGGAGGAGCTACCGAAGGAGAGACAGAGGGGGACAGTGAGAGGGAGAGAGAATCAGCTTTAGTTTTTCACGTGGCTGTCGTTGCTCTGACACTCAGTTGTGACGTGGTGCTGGGATTTGAACCCGTGTCCTCCCACATGCCGGGCAAGCGCTGCAACCGCTGAGCCACCTTATTGCAGGTTTTTGAGCCAAGTGTCAGATGGCATCCGAATCTTAGAAGGACTTGGCTGACACGGGCCTGACGGTGGCCTGAGGGTGTGCAACACAGAGGCAGCCGGAGTCCCAGTGTCCCAGCGCTCAACACCCCTGCCACAAAGCCTGCTGCCCTGCACTGTGCATGCCCAGCCCAGACGGGCTCACTGCCACCTCTGCCCCGCGCTGGGCTGCCCTGTGGGGCGAGGACCCTGCTGCGTGCTGAGATGGAGCCAGGGCCGCACACTGCCCTTGGCTCTCTGCTCTCGGGCCTCAGTCTCCCCATCCGTAAGGGGGAGTGCGTTGCCCCAGGGATCTCTGACAGGAGCCTGTGAGCCCAGGTCTGCCAGGGGGAGCAGAGTTGTCCCCAGCTGTGGACATCCTGACAGAGGAAGCAGAGGAGCCTGGCTGACTTCAGGGAAGCGGGTGTCTCCTGGGAAGGCTGCCAGGAAGTCCTGTGCTCCCCTGCCAGCTTCTGGAGCAGATGGCAGCAACCAGGACATGCCCTGGGCCTGTCCACGGGCCTGGGCTCTGTCTAGGAGACCCCGGTAGGAGAAAGGGCTGAGAACACAGCGCAGCCAAGGGCAGCTGATTGAGTGGCCCGAGTGCCCTGCTGGGCCCTTCCCTTTACTGCCCCTGCCTGGTGTCACAGGTCCTCTGCAGCCCTGGCCACGCTAACTGGAGCCTGCCCCAGTCCAAGGGCCACTGAGGATATGAAAGCTACAGAATCAGACAGACTTGGATCAAGTCCTGTGTGACCTTGAAAAAGACACTTAACCTCTCTGAGCCTGTTTCTTCAGCTATAAAAAGGGAATAATAATTACATGTAATAATAATTACATCTCAGAATTGTTTCAAGGATTTAACACAAGGAAGTCGATAAGAGTATGGCTGACAGGTAGCAAGGCTCAAGAGAGGATGGCAAGAAAGTCTATGTGACACCATCCTGGTCATTCAGTATCATGTACGGACTGATCATACCCAGGTTTATTTCTCTAATCTTGGTGGGCAGACTGGAAGGGACAGCGGACATGTCGCATGGCTGCCTGGATGTCTCATGTGCCACCTGCCTCTCCTCCGGCATCCTCTTCCTTCTTAATGGCCCCGCCTTGCACCTGGAGGCCCCGCCCAGGAACTCTGGCCTTGGCTCGGGATCCTGGATGCCACCAAGCAAGACCCACAGCAATACTTCCAAGACGCTTCCAGAATCTGACTACCACCGGCCACCTCCACCCCTGCCTCTCTCTGGCCCCTTCACTCTGCCCAGCACCTGCGCCCGGCTAACGAGGGAATCAGATCCTGTCCAACCCCAGCTTGAGAGCACCAGAGATTTCCCATTGCGCCCAGTCTCAGATGATCCCACCTCAACCAGGAGTCGGGACTGGTTTGGGTCACTCTCGCCCAGCTCCCCTTGCTCCAGGGCGCCAGTCCCACCTCTGGGCCTTGCGTGGAAGGCTTTCCCAGATTCCTCCCGGCTTGCAGGCCACTGCTCAGGGACTTCCTCCAGCCAAACAGCCCGTGCAGCACCCTGAGGCCCAGAGGGTCCTGTGAGCTGTGCTGCTGGGTCCAGTGGCCACTAGCCGAGTAGATCGTTGGGTATTGCCCATGTGGCCACTGTAGCAGAGGACCTGTGTGCGTGTGAGAGAGAACCTGAAATGTGTGTGTGTGTGTAGAGAGAGAGAGAGAACCTAGATTTTTTATTTTTTTCATTTTGATTACTTTGAATCTAGGTCACTGCACGTGGCAGGTGCTTTTCATGGTGGACAGTGCGGTTCTAATCGTCCTAGTGCCCCTGAAGGATACCAGTGTGGGGCTGGAGCGGTGGCTCAGCGGTTACGGTGCTGGCCTGGCAAGCATAAGGACCCGGCTTTGAACCCCAGCACCATGTACACAACTAAGTGCGAGGGAGGCAAAGACCAGATGAATATATAAATAAAATTGATTCTTTCTCTCTCACTCTCTCCCTCTCTCTTAAAAAAAAAAAAAAAGAATTTCAGTGTGATGAACAAAAAGCCATGTCCCTCTTGCACATGAGTAAAGCACATTTATCTACGTGACCTAATACATTTTCTGGCATATGTAGTAGGTGCTGGACACTGTGTAGATGGAGCTGAGCACAGTGGCACATGCCTATAATCCCAGTGACATGGGAGGCTGAGGCAGGAGGATTGCAAGTTCGAGGCCAGCCTCAGCAACTTAGTGACAGACCCTGTCTCAAAATAAAAAATAAAATAAAATGGACTGGGAATGTGACTCCATGGTAGAACACCCCTGGGTTCAATTCCCAGTACAAAAAAAAAAAAAAGAAAAAGACTCATGAGTGAATTACATTATTATCACACACTTATATTCTCTCTGTCTCTCTTTTCTACACGAACAAGCGAACTAAAGCCCAGAGAAGGTAAGCACTCAGTCAGCCTCACACAGCAAGTCCCCAGGCATGAGTAGCCTCTGTCACTGCCTGTGCCCACACTGCTCCCTGGCATCTTGGCAGCAGCAGGGAACTGATTAAAACCAATTAGACTGATGAGCCTAGAGAACTGGCAGGGAGCTTGCTCCTCTGGCCAAGGCTGAGACTGAGCAGGCGAAAACAGAGAAGCCCACTCTGTCGCCACCAGCTCAGGTGCGGGGAGGGCTCGGGGTGCGTGAGTCACAGACTGAGCATCACGAAATTGCTCGAATGACAGCGGATAAAAGAAAGCAGCTCGCCCGGGAGACAGTAGAGCTATTATTTTTTTAATCAGGAGGAACAATTTCTGTGTTCTTGCTCGGGAACCAGAGGTCAGTGCTAAAGCCCAGCTGGGAATTTTAACAGGAAGCAGGAGGCCTTGCTTCCCCCTGCGTGGCAGGAAGTGTGAGCAGGTGGGGATGATTTTTGGAAAGAGAAAGGTAAGGAGGGTGATGGGGAGAGGTGTCTTTGTGACCTGAGCTTTGGATGGGCCTGACACCCCGTGGCCTGGCGTCAACCCTCAGCCTCGGTTGTCTCATCTGCATACCAGGAGAAAGGAGCCCACCCCCAGGTGGCAGGAGGTCTCAGTGGCCTGAATGGCAGCTGACATCATCACTGTCACCAAAGTCGCCAAGTGCTGAGAGAGACTTTTCCGACAGATAGGCCTTTGGCGAGGTGAGGAGGGTGCGCCAGGCAGAGGGAGGGGACAGTCAGAGCAAAGACTCCGACGGATGGGGGGCACACAGCCGACAGGTCCCGGTTGTGCGACCCCCTTCCCACTGTCGGTCCTGCCCCTCCGTGGAAGAAGCAGGATGAAGAGGACCAGGGAAAAAGATGCAGGACTTGGAAGTGCAGGTGGGCGCAGGGAGGCCAAGCCCCAGCTCCTCCGCCTGGACCCGTGAACCGGGTAGCGGCTGAGAGGGGACAATGGCATCCGCTGAGGGGCAGGAATGTCCATCTCTCCACCAGGGTCAGGGGAAGCAAACAATTTCAAGATGCCCTGTTAAAACTGAATTTCAAACAAATGGAATGGTACTTTTTAGCGAGGGTGTGGAGCATCCAGGACATTCTTAATTTTTAGAAGTTTGTCTGAAAAATGGAGGTAACCAGACGCGCTGTCTGCAGCTTTGAACCAGGTGGACCGTGCAGCCTTGGATCAGTCGGCGGGGTCAACCACAGACCGGGGTCACCTGAAGCCAACCAGGACCCCGGGGAAGTGTCCCTGTTGCTCCTGCCTGGTGGCTTCCTCCTGGATCACGCTGGCCCGCACCTGGACCCTGGTGGCTGCCTGCGGACCTTCGCCTCTGCTCGGCTGGGCCTGGAGCGCATTGCCCCTCCCCGCTGGGCCGAGCTCACCTTGACCCTCGCCAGAGGAACGGGGCCCCTGTTAGTGTGCCTGGGCCTCTCAGCCTGGGGACCCTTCAGTCTCTGAGCACACTTGTCACTCCACGTGCCTGGCCCCTGGTCCCAGGCTGGGCTCCGGCCATTTCTGCCAGGTGGGTGAGTAGGAGCTATGCTGGGAAGCTGGAGAGGCAGATAAGGATGGTCACCTTACATCCCCACGGGAGGAAAAGACACCACTGAGCCACCAGCCTGGCTTTCTACCTGGCGTTAGGCAGGAGTCCATGAACCTGGGTCCCGGGGAGGCTTACAGGAGGCCAGGAGCTGAGGCCAGGAGCTGAGCCCCGTTCTGTAGCCTTGGCCACCCATGTGGTCAATGCTCTGCTCCCTCCAAGGCCTCCTGCCCCCAAGTCCAGAGGTTTTTCCCAGCTGCCTTCGGCAACAGTTGTGAGTGGCCAGGGCCTGTCACCTGGGTCCCACCTTCCGTCCCCTCCACCTTGTGGCTAATGTTCTGCAGGGTGGGGCAACAGCAGCCTTCCGCTCGGTGTGAGGGTTTCCAGGAGCTTGCTGGAGGGGAGAGAGGTGGTGGTGGCAGATGGCCCTTGGGACCAGGAATGGGGAGCTGAGAAGGGAGACAATGTGAATTGGGAAGGGGGCTGGAGCCTTAGACACCCTCCCCACCCTGCTGTCACCTTGGACCAGACCCAGGGGGCTGAGTGATGACAAATGACTTCCAGGCTGGCTGTATCATCCAATGCTGAACGAAAGACAGAATTAAGCAGGGACGGGGCCAGGCCTGTTCTACATGTGGCACTGGCAGATCCCAGAGCCTGAGTGTGCTCTGGGGCGGTGCACACAAATCTGATGCAGGCCAGTTGGCCAGAAACGTCACACGCTCTCCCAGATGGCCCAGGGTCTCGCAGGCAGGAGATGCAGCAGGGAAGAACTGGCCAGCCGAGGCCCACGCATGCCTGGCCATGGGTTCCCATTAACTTGAGTAGTGGAGTTGTGGCTGGGGTGGGGGTGGCGGCTGGCAGAGGCTGTGTTGCCAGAAGGTGTTGCTAGCGCCTCGGATGGGACCAGATCACACCCAGCATCCAGGGTGGCGGGGACGTGTGCAAAGAGAAACCAAGGAGGTGGGAAAGAGTTTGTCTAGCGGAGCAGGAGGTGGAGCTGGGGGTGGGAAAGCAGGGTGGGGGGCGGGTGGTATGAATTCAAGAGCTCCTTTTGTAAGTTCAGGCTACCTGTGGGGGACATCTGGTGCTTTCGCCTGTTTACCTTCCATTTCCCACCTTCTGGAAATATCATCCTGGCTTTGGTTGACTCTGCGGTCAACTCATGTGCTCCAGGCAGAGCCCCGGCCTGGCACACAACCCCAAGCACGTGGCTGATTCGGGGATGGGCTGGCATGGAAGCTGGGCCAATCAATCAGCCTGGGACTTTGATTAGGATTTCTGGGCAAGAGATGGTTTTTCCAAACTGAGACTGAGTTGGCGGGGAGGGCGAGGGGCAGGAAGCCCTGAGATGTGAACAGGCCCTATCTCAGAATGAAGCCAGCACTGAGGAAAGCGGAGCAAGAAAGACGGAACAGGGAAGAATTAATGTAAATTAATAGCGTGAGCACCTGGATCCAGCTGTACCTGAAGCCTAACAACTGGACAGTTCTGGTGACATAAGCAAAAAGAATCCCCCTTGAGCTGAATTGCTGTCATTTGCAACCCAAAGACAGATTAATTATTTTCACTCCTACCCTCCAGTGACACGAGCCCAGTTGCAAATTCTTAGAACCAAGGCCAATTAGACATCTCCCCCTCCAGATTGTCACTCAGGCAAGAGCTTCAGGCAGGAATGCCATCTCCCCTCCATAGGCCCCTCTGAAGCCTACTCTACCCTCCATGCAAACCTACTTGCTGGAGCACCCCAAGATGTCCCGGTCACGTTGTGTCCTCATTCCCACTCCACAGCTCGTGGCAGGAGACTGGTATGCGTGTGTATGATTACCCCTGCTGCACCGAGCCCTCCTCTTTCCATGAGCTTACCTGCTCCACGAGGGACATCAATCTGCCATCCACAGGTGCACAGCCACTCAGCCAGGTGTGCTTCCTGTCAGAGGTGTGACGCGGGGAGGCCTGCAGCACCCCAGCTCTGGCCTGCCAGGGTCTTTCTCCACCCTTCCCTAAAGCGATCTGGTATACACCCTGGATTCACTGCCAGGCTCTCCTCCCCGGCAGCCGTCAACCTTGGGCAAATCACCCCTCTGAGCTTCCTCTGATCTTTTTTGTAAAATTGTGACAAAATGCATTTAATATAAAATTTACCATCTTGATATTGAGAATGCACCGAGTACATTGAACAACGTCAGCCACGAAGTGCTGTGTGCCCATCACCACCACCTCCACCTCCTCACTCTTACTATCTCGCCAAACTGAAACTCTACCCCATGCCACCTCTGGGCTCTATGCATTGGACTGCTCTGGGTGGCACAGATAATTGGCGTCCTGCAGGGTTTGTCCTTTGTGACTGGCTGATCTCAAATACCAATGACCTCAAGTCCCCAAGGCTTAACCATGTTGCCCATGCTTCAGAATTTCCTTCCTGTTTAAGGCTGAATAATATTCCACTGTGTCTTGACACTACGTCTTTACACCGAGGCTAGAACTGACCTCTGCAAGAAATGTTAGCCACGACGCTGGGTCTCATGGCCAGCCCATGTCCTCTGCAGTCCCGCAGGGTAGGGGGAGGGAGACAGGAGGAGGGCGTTTCAGTGGGTGAAAAGGTCAAGTTCAAGTTGAAACCCAGCACTGGCCCAGCCCCTCCTTCAGGCAACTGTCCACCAGGAGAAAACAGGGCAGCACCCGCAACATCCGCCCAGGTCCCCCGGCCCAGGAGGGGTGGAGCTACACTCTGCTCTCCAATCCATCCCTCAGCCACATCCAAACACCTCCTCCGAGCCGCCCCCGGGAGCTGCGCCGGGAGCTACCCGACTGCCAAGGAAACACTCACCAGCACGATGGCAGAGCCAGGGCGTGTGGGGAGCAGCGCCCGCCCAACAGCTCCTGGCTGAGCCCCCACGTACAAGCAGAAGCTGCAACTTCCCCCGGCTCTGCGAGGCGTCAATACGGCGGGGAGAGAAATTAAACACTGGTGGCAGTCAGGGGAGCTGCGTGCGCCCAGGAGGAAAGAAAGCCACCGTCAAAGGAGGCTCTGGGCCCACAGGACGGCTGCAGGGCCACCGCCTGCGACACCAGCCCCTCCTCCCAGGTGCAGGCTCGGCCTGGGGACGCTGGAGGCAGGGAGAGGACCCGAGGGCGAGCCGCAGACCCCCTCGGCCTGTTGGCCTGCATGTGTAAGCGGTGTCCGATGACTGAGATTCCGCAGCTCCAAGGACCCTGGCGAACCCGCCTCTCCTCCCGACCCTCTGAAAATGAGTCGAAACCCCTTCCTCCCCACACCCACAGCCAGCAGAGCCGGAGAAGGGCGGGTGGCTGTGGAGTCCTCTGAGCTGCCCGGGTCGGACAGGTCCTCTCACTTCAGTGAGTGAGAAGTGGGCTAGGAAGCTGGGCTAGGCACCTCCAAGCACGGTGACCTCTGCCCATGCCATGCCCGCGTGAATGCCACACCACTGCTGCGGGAGATGGGTGACTGGCCCCTGTGACAGCTCCACATCCACCCCAGGTAGTGCCCTCCCACAAAAGGAATCACTTTCCAGCCCATGGACACTGGGGCCTGGCTGGGTGACCACCAAAGGGATGCTGGGGACATGATGTGGAGTCACAAATGCGCTTCTACTGTCTCCCACAAGAAGAGTGCATCCCAGCCAGGACTAGAAAATCAGAAAACCTGATCTGAAGCCCCAGCCCCAAGGCCCAACTGACCAAACCCAGCAGAGGCCAAATCCCAGCAAACCCGACTGGGAGCGAGAAAAGTGTGCTTCTTCCCATCAGTCACTGACGTCTGTTTTGTTACCTGGCATTATCACAGGAAGGCTAACCGATACACCACAGTGCACAGGTACAAATACCACCAAGCCAGCTCGCTGCCAACGCTCACCAGAGGCACATCACAAGCCGAAACACATCTAGCTGTCCTCTCTGGTGGCTGGGAGCCTGGGAAGCCCCGTGTGTGTGTGCTGGTGTGCTGGGCCTGCAGCCTTTCCAGGCTACCCTGCTGGACCCTGTCCTAACTCAAGGCTGGGATCCTGTGACCTCCTTTCCTCAAGCAAGCACTCGGGGGAAGTTGAGGGCAGGGCCATGCCTGCTTCCCTCTGTCCCTGCATGGCCCAGCACAGGGCCAACTCAAATGTCCAGCTGGAGTCTGCTGGGTCAACACAGCCCGACACACTGCCAGGCTCTTTGTCCCCAGAGCTGGGGCTTCTTGGGTCCTCACCAGCTCTGGAATTCTGGGACTATCTTGTGTCACGTGGTGTCTGCAGACTGAAGGGAGGCTGGCTGGCAGAGAGGAAGCCCACACTAGAGGAGAGAGACCCAGCCCCAGGGCCCAGGTCCCAGCAGTAGTAAGCCTCCCTCTGAGCCATTTGGGGCCCCAGGACCCCACCCACTCCCCAACACGGCCTCAGGTCTGTCTCTGATCCAAGAAGGCATCTGGAGATGACAGAATTGGGCTCCAGCGTCAGGCTCCATGATCCAGTCCTCGTTCTGCTCCTGGTGACCTGTGTGACCTTGGGCAAGTCATTTGACCTTTCTGGGCATCTGTTTCTTTCTTGGTCACCTATTGGGGGCCATTCTGCCATTGGAGCCTGGTGTGCCAGCCCCTCTTACCCACGTAAAGCTCCGACAGCGTCCCTGTCCCCGCCCAGACCACCCATGTCCCCTCTTTCCCATAGGACCACATGGAAAACCAAACCAACTGCGGGGACCCTTGCACACCACCGCTGCGCTCCTGCTTTCTCCGTGGCCCCTTTTAGCAAAACCCCTTGCTAGGCCCCGTCGCCTGACCCCTCTACCAAAAAGCACTCTTGTTGGGATCACCAATTGTCCACGTCACAAACCCAATGTCATTTCTCAGGCCTCGTGGTCCTGGCCTTCCTCCCCAGCTGACTGCCCCTGTGCTCCTGGGGCCTCCGCAGTCCTGGCCTCCTCCTGCCTCCTGCCCTCCTCCTGCCTCCTGCCGTCGCTTTTCTCCTCCTCTTGTGGCCCCTTCACCTGCTGGCTCTGACACCAAGAGCCCAGGGCCATGCTCCTCTTGGTCCTCACTTGCTTCCTCAGGGGTCACAGATCACTTCCAGCAGCACATGCCACCGTGGGCACCCACTGTGCCTGCTGCGTCTCCACACCCAAGGCTAACCGATGTCTGATGTCTGATGTCTGTCACCTCCACGGCCAGCAACTCAGTGAGTGGACAGAACGCCTAAGGCTGGGCACGGTGGCCCAGCAACTCAGGAGGCTGAGGCAGGAGGATCGCGAGTTCAAAACCAGCCTCAGGAACTTGGCAAGGCCCTGTCTCAAAATAAAAATTCAAAAGGGCTGGGGTGTGGCTCAGAGGTGAAGCTCCCTCCAGACCCTCAGCACCTGCTGTCCTTTCTCCTTTCCCGGAGCCTCCCCAGTCTGCCCACGCCTGACTTCCTCCTCTCCTCTTTCTCGGGCAACCCCCACACATCACTTTTCTGCCCCAAAGACCGTCCCCTACCCCAACCACCGTGCCCTCGGCTTTCGGGTCTGGGACCCCTGACTTGTCTCCCGTCCCCCTCCCACTCACAAGCTCTGGTCCTCAGTGGTCACATGATCGCCCCCTGCTCTCCCCACCCTGCACCCTCGGTGAAGCCTCCACAGGGGCGGCTGTCTGCTCTGCACCTCCGGGCTCACTGGCTGACTGCCTCACACCTGTGTCCCAGTGTCACCTCCCATGAGGACAACCCTGCCCAGCCTCTCAGAGCTCTGAGCACACTCAGGCAAGGGTTCAGCCCAGGAGTTGGCCTGGAGGTGACTGTCCCTGCACCACCAGCATCCTTTCCACAGATACAGGGCTCAGAGACACCAGGCCTGGCTCAGGCCCACCAGGACGGAGCCTCGCTCTGTGACCGACGGGCTGCCCTCTGCTCTGCTGCCCAGAACCTCGGGAGGAGCTTCACAGAGTGCTGGAGCTGGGATGGGCCTCTCTCTCTCTCTCTCTCTTTTTTTAATGTATGCAGGGATCCTGGACAATGGTGAAATAGAAGAGGAAGTGCCTGTTCCAGCAGGTTCTGGAAGGGTCTGCCCAGACCCCTATGCACCTCTCGCTCTCTCATCCACGAAGGCGGAAACTGAGGGGCTCGCAGCGGCCCTGCAGCCCTCTACCTGGGTGCTTGTCCTCAGCCCTGAATTTTCATACATAGCACGTTCTGGAACTCGGCCTCACGTTCCTGCTCCTGCATCCGGCCCACTTAATTGAAGCCAATTATTTCATACAAAAGAACCGAGAACAATGCCCGCATGCGTCTTTGTCCCAACCCCAGGGCCCCAGTCGGGAGCCCCAGCTGCCTTTGCCTCGGAGATGCTCATCAGAGCCCAGCGGAGCCCAGCCTGGGGGCTGAGCAGCCAGGGCAGGCGCTAAGGCCTTCTGGGCAGGGCCTGGCTATGGGCAGAGTCCTCCACAGGCGACAGAGAGCATCTGGGATGTCGGAGGCCGTGGGTTAGCAGAAGAAAAGCTGCTGCGAGTCTTGAGGAAATCACCTACCCGGCCTGGTATCCAGGGCAACAGTGGATTCTGTAGGTCAGCATGTGTGGAGGGCTTAGCACCGCATGGGACGGGGTACAGGCTCATGTTAGCCACTGGGATCCATTTGTGATGGTCGTTTGGTTATTATTAAAACACTGTGGTCAGCTTTGGAGGCGGCAAACCAGGTTTGAACCTGACCTTGCTTCATTCATGCTGTGTGACCCTGAGCTTAGTGCACAGCCTCTCTGGGCCTCGATTCCTCTTCTGTGAAATGGCTGTAGTGGGGAAGAGACCTCGGCCTGCTGGGAAAGTTGAAGAAACAGCAGGGTGAGCCCCCGGAGCCTAGAAGGCAGCAGCTTAGGGCTGGGGGACCATGCTTGCCCAGCACGTGTGTGTGCAGGGCTGCCTCCTAGCTGGGCCGCTGCAGCATGTCGCTCACTCTCTCTGGGCCTCAGTTCCTCACCTGGAAAGTGGAAACCGTGTAGAGAAAGACAAAGCTCTGAGAGCAGGGCCCATCTCATTCAGGAGGATCTCCGTAAGCCTCCCCTCCAGGGCCTCCTGATCCCACATTATGCTGAGCTCTGCCACCCCCTCCAACGCCACCAGTCTTCTCAACAGCCCCAGCTCAGATGTGTGACACCGAGTTCAGCAAGGTTAAGGAAACATGGCGAACACCAGCTAAGCAGTAGCTAAACCAGGCTGCCAGCCCCGTCTCACCGGAAGCATCTTCCACCCGCACCTACCCTGCACCGGTGGAGGTGACTCCCTGCTCCGCCCGTGTGGGCACAGGGAGAGGGACTTCCTGGAGACTTCCTGGAGGAGGTGGCACTGAAGGATGGGTCCAGCTCTAACGCAGGTAGGAGGGGAATCAACCGGAAGGCAGGGAGCAGTACACAAAAATCCCAGAGGACAAGAGTGTAGGACACACTGGACACCAACACACAGCCCCCTGGGTGGAGCAGAGGGGTGAGAGTGGGATAAGGAAGGCACTCAAAACGAGGAGGCTGGAGCAGGCCTTGGCCCCTGAGGACCCGATAGAAACCCCCATGTCTGCTGTCGACCCGTGGGGCACTGCCGCTGGTGCAGGGCCCTGTCCTTGAGGGGCATCCTGGGCATGGCAGAGAGGTGAGAGCACCCTTGACCTCTGCCCTCTGGATGCCAAGAGCACCCTTGCCCCGGTGTGCCAACCCATGACAAGCGTCCTTCCAGGGGCAAAATCATCCCCGATTGAGACCCACTGGGCTCCCGGGATCCTTTATCCCAGAGCGGCATCCTCATCTCCTCCTGTCCTCTTCCCTGGCCCTGCTACAGATGGACCGCACTTCCCTCGGCCGGGTGCCCGCGGTTGCCCTCGCCCATCGCTGCGCAGAACAGACGCGCACCCTGTGGGCACCCGGGGCATCGGTTGTGGTGATGGTGACAAACATCGCTGATTTTCCGGAAGGCCGGCAGAGCTGGCGCAGGAGAGCGGCGTGGATCGATCGGCCCTATCAGCTCTGCCGGGGGGGAGGCTTTGCGTCTTTTCTTCCCTTCCTCACGATTTTCATCACAGAGCAGCGATGTTCTGAAAAGCTGAGGAAGCAGAGGCTGAGGCCTCCGCCCTCCGTGCCCTGGCTGTGACTTTATCCCTGCACACTGGGCTGACGCAGGCCAAGCCTTCCTGCAATTACAGACCACGGTATGCAAGCAGGGAGAACGTTTGCTTTGTGGCTTTAAGTTCTGTAAATCAAAAGCATCTGCTTATGTTGCTACATAAGCCGCATCATGCCAGAAGCCCGGTGGTGACCCGAAGTGCGGCTCGGGCCAGCAAGGGGACCCTCTTCACGGGTGGGGCCTTGTGGCTCTGTGGCCTCCTAAACATGAGTAGTCTCAGAAATGTGGTCAGATCCCTGGGCGGACCATGAAATCCTGCTGCTTCCTAATTATACAGCCGTGGTGTTTACCTTTGAGAGGGTTTCAGGGGACAAGAAGAGCTGCCAGTTCCCAGGGCGGAGCCCTTGAGGGTTTGAGATTTCAAAATTACAAGGATGTGCTATTTAGGATCCCTGGGCCCTGTGGTTCCCAAATTGAAGACCGCTGCATATTCCAGCAGGGAGGTGGCTGGCATGGCAGGCAAGGTCACGAGAGCCTGTAACTGCAAAGGCCTTGGACAACTAGGATTTCTGATCAGAAGTGCTACTTCCAACAGCCGGCAGAAGGCAGGTGGTGTGCACCACCCCGTGTGCAAAACCAAGTCCAGGGGGAGGCGCTTGGTGTGCACGGAGGCTCAGGAGCAGCAAGCCCTGGGTCCTCGTCACCTGGGCCAACGCACAGGCTCCTCTCCCAAGGGGCATGCAGTGCAGCCGGCCACTCCGGCCGCGGTCACTCCCACACTCAGCAAGCCTGCGGATGCTGCTGCCCGCCATGGTGCAGGCTCAGGGCCCACAGGTGAACGCAGCCAGCACCCGCTTGCCCTTGAGAGTCACAGCCCACACCCAAAGCCCACCAGATAGCACTCAATCATCTTCCCCCAAAGCCCAGGCTCCTGGGAGGCGGACCCCTTGGAGCAGCAAGCGCGTTCCCAAGCAGAGTGGGACAAGCCCTTGGGCGCTTCCTGCTTCAGCTCCTGTCCTGTAAACAAGCATCCTTGCGGCAGTGTATTTAGGCCATGTTTACACTGTGGCTCTTTTGCTGGTGCTTTTGCGGTCTGCACTGGCTCCTAGCCATGACGACTAGCCAATGCTCCTGGGTATAAGGCTGTGATGTGTCTCCAGACATGTGTTAGAGTGGCTTTGGGAGGACATTAGGGACGCTGCTCATAGCTGAAGGTGGAAAAATATATCCCAGCAATAATTTCATGTTGATTACTTGTTTACATGACCTTTTTGGGAACATATTAAACTTAAAATATGAATCCCAGTGGCATGGGAGGCTGAGGCAGGAGGATCGCAAATTCAAAGCCAGCCTCAGCCACTTAGGCCGTAAGCAACTTAGAAAGATATTGTCTCAAAATAAAGAGTAAAAAGGGTTGGGGATGTGGCTCAGTGGTTAAGTCCCCCCAGGTTCAATCCCTAGTACCAAAAAAACCAAAAACACAAAAAACAAAACAAAAAACACACACCAACTTGAAATATTATTAAAATTCATTCCACCTATCTCTTTATTTTCTTAAAAGCGTGTCTCCAAAGTTTACACATATGTCTCACATTTAATTTCTATTTCTACTGCACAGATCTGCTTTAAAAGTGTGGAGACCAGAGCTGGAGTGGTGGCTCAGCAGTTCCAGCACTTAGGTGAGGATGTGGGTTCAAACCCCAGCTCCACATACACAACTAAGCGTTTGAGAAACAAAACCACATGAAAAATACTAAATAAATAAATAAAAGTGGAGCCCAGAGCAGGGGCCTCCAGTGTGCAGGTCTGAGGGTGGCAACCATGACGCCCGTCCCGGAGCTGGAGAAGACTCAGGTGAGGGTCACAAGGGGTGCAGACGTGACTGCAGTAGTGCTGGGACCTGGTGGCCACCCACCTGCTGACCGCAGTCCTCCCAGCTTTGACAGTTACTGAGATTCAGCCGCACGGCCTCGAAGGCTGTGTGACATTTGCTCAACAAAGGACCGTCCGTGCATGCAGGGCTCCCAAGGTTTTAGAAGAGCCAGAAAGTTCCTGCTGCCCACGCTGCTGTCGCCGCTGTAGCATAGCACGACGCATTAATCACGTTCACAGTGCAAATCAGCCCACCGTGCTCCAGATGCAGGAAAGAGTGAAACACGCAACGAGGCGCCGTGCTCGGGATTCGACGATGAGCGACTCCGTTGCTGGCTTACGTGTTTGCTATACTTCTTACAGCCGTTTTCTGATGCATTTCTTCTAGTTGCAAAAGAAGCTTGCGAAGGCAGTTTGCTGCGGGGGGCTGGCCGGAGCCTTGTCTGTCTGGGGCCCCGCACTCTCCCTTGCCTCGATTTTCCTTGTGTTTGGTTTCATCTCATGGTGCTTGTCACGGTGCAGGGACACCCCCGCTGCGTGGCAGGCTGTCCCGTCTGGTTTGCGGAAGAGCACTCCATGACAAAATGGCTTAATGACGCAGTTCGCAAAACCCAACCCTGTCATTGAGGGACGCGTGGTTGGATTTGTCTCATCTGGGATTTATTCAGTTAGGAATGGTTAGGATTTGTGCAGGCGACACTGGGAAAGGTAGTATGGAGGACTGCAAAACCAGCCGCAAATTCTTTGCCTACCATCAGGAAGTCTATCCAGGCACAGTGGTGCACACTCGTAATCCCAGTGACTCGGGAGGCTGAGGTGGGAGGATTGCAAGTTCGAGGCCAGCCTGGGTGACTTAGCGAGGCCCTGTCTCAAAATAAAAAAATAATAAAAAGGGATAGGGTTGTTGCTCAGGGTGCGTGTCCCTGGATTCAATTCCTAGGACTAAAGAAGAAGATGAAGTGGAGTGTGTATCTGCATGCTTCAATTTGATTTCGGGTTGGCCAGGCCACCAATTCGGACAATGGTCATGACCAAATGTGACTAAAACGAAGGCTTCAAAAGGCTCATGATCTGGAACCTGCTTGTTCTTGCTGTTCCTGGAAGACTTCTGCCCTGGGCACAAGCATCGATGACCCCAATCGGTTGCTTTCCAGTATCCACATAATTTGCATGTGTGTGTGTGTGTGTGTGTGTGTGTGTGTGTTTGTGATTCTTTTTTGGAGGGGTTGGTATTGGGGATTGAACCCGGGAGCCCTTAACCACTGAGCCACATCCCCAACCCTTTTTATCTTTTTATTTTTGAGACAGGGTCTCGCCAAGTTGCTTAGGTCCTCGCTAAGTTGCTGAGGCTGGCTTTGAACTTGCGATCCTCCTGCCTCAGCCCCCCGAGCTGCTGGGATTACAGGCATGCACCACCGCGCCCAGCTTTGCATGTGATTTTGAAGTTCCTCTCATCAGAAGGTGTAGCAGTTCCCCATCCTTGGATCTGGGCTTTAACACTTGATAGGATCAGTGGGGTGCAGCAGAAAGAGCTGTGTCTGTTCTAAGCCTCTGCTCTTTCTCATGAGCTCTGCCAGCTGTCAGGTGAATAAACTTGAGCTACATCATTGCAGCAAGAAAGACCATGAAAAGCAGGGCCCAGTCATCCCAATTCTTCTTGATAAAGCTATCTGAGACCAGCCTTAGCCAGCTGACTGCCCTGACTGCAGATTCACGAACAAGTCCAGCAAACATCAGCCAGGCTGAGACCAGAGCAGCTGAGCTGCCCACCCAACCTGCAGACTTGTGAGCTAAAGCAATGCTTGCTGCTTTATTACCTTGGGGTCTGTTTGTTACTCAGCAAGAACTAACCAATAAAGTGATACCAAGAGAGATGATATTTGTTTTTTTTTTTTTAAAGAGAGAGGGACAGTGAGAAACAGAGAAAGAGAGAAACAACTTTATTTAGTTTTTCACATGGCCTTAGTTGCTCCAACACTTAGTTGTGTACGTGGTGCTGGGGTTTGAACCCAGGTCCTCGTGCTTGCCAGGCAAGCGCTGAAACCGCTGAGCCACCGCTCCAGCCCGAGAGATGATATTTGAACTTGGATCTGTCACACTTGATTCCAAAACTGAGGATGTCAACTCCCATGCCCTATCAATCACACTCAAATTCTGCCGATGCCCAGAGTTTTCAGATGAGAGGGAGAGTCAGTGTAATGATGCCGAGATGATTGCTTCCCCTACCAGCAATAAGAATGGCTGCCCCGTGCTGAGCCACCTTCAAAAGGCACCCATCTGAACTTCAAACATTAATAAGCAGCCTGTGCCATCCTTGGGGTGGCAAGTCTTGATGATGATGATTAACTTCATCTCTCTCTGCCTATTGTTAGGACCCAGGAAGGGCTGCTCGTCAGATCCCCTGCGCCTCCCTAATTACCCATCATGGGGACCGAGCACCCCTGATGAAAGTCTTCCTATTTCCCACCACTC